>VZSF01009820.1:68322-137118 GCA_013398295.1 Chionis minor | reverse complement strand
CCTCCCCGCCCCCGCCTCCGCTGCGGGCAGCGCGGCCGTGGCCGCCGAGGGAGGCGCGCTGCCCGCTCGCCTTCCTGTCAGAAGCACAACGGCGGCACGGCGCCCGCCGTCCCAGGCACACGCGCGCATACACCGAAGTTTTCATGAGGTAAAAGAAAGGCAGCGAGGGGGGAAAAAGCGTTCGCAGCGCTCGCCATGTGTGCCAGAGCGGGACGGCGCGTGCAGTGAGAGGGACGGGCGCGTGCCGGTGGTGATCCGCAGCACGCGGGAGAGGGGCTGCGGGCGTTGCATACGCTGCATTGCTCATTATCTGTGCCTCAGTCCCGGGGTGGTAGGTTTGTGCTTGCCTTTGTCCAGTGTCACTGATTTTGGCAACAGCTGCGGCAAACTCTACCATCTCGTTTACTTACCCCTGCGTAGCATGTGTGATGAAGCAATTCATTTTGAAATTTATGGGGAAGTAAAACAATATATCTGTTAAGGAAAACTTTCACAAAATGTCTGTGATGACAGCTTTTGTTTTGGGTTTGATAGGAAAAAATGTGCATAAGAGTTTCTGTATGTGACTTATTGCAGACATCTGTTGACATATGTTGGAAGTATGATCACCCAGACCATAATCCCTTGTTTTCATGGGGTTACATGCTCCTCTTTGGGAACAAACTTGCACGCTTTTACTGGTGGAGGTTGATTTGTCGTCCTGGTTGACCTCTGGTCAGTCCTGCTGCATCATTTGGAGAAGCTGCCGCCTCAGCGGTATGACCAGTTCCTGTGCTGGTGGTTGTGCTTCCCTCCTCCAGTAGCTCAGTGGCTTGCACTGGTACAAAGTCAGTTACCTTCCCTCAAGCAGCCACTGAAAGTGGCATTGGAATAAATACTGTGCTGGGCTGTGAACTGGAGCTGCGGAGGATCCAGTGTCTGTTGGCTGTGTGACTCCTGCAGAGCTGGTCAGAGTTTGTCTTTCTGCACCTTGTGTCGTACGGTTGGGAAAGATCCTTTTGGCCACCTGGAGTGTGAAGCTTTCAGCTTAGAGGCTCCTTGCAGAGGAAAGCATGCAGACTCTGAGACTAAATAAAGATCTAATACCCAGTGAGGAGCAATGGTGCCAGAAGTTCAAGCATATGAAAACTAACTACAAAATATGAGGAAGTACTTAGTTTCCCATGGAAACTCTCTAGCACAACAGGTAGAAGCTTAGAGTATGGTATAGCCTGTGGTTAGCGTGTGGAGTTGAGAGATGGGAGATTAAGTTCAAATTTATTCCTTACCTGATACAAAATACTGATGTGGATCAAAGTCTCCTTATGCTTCAGGGCAGTATCCTGAGAAGGGGATTGACCTTGAGTAAGCAAGACTGAATTTTTAACTAATCATTTACTTGACATTGATGGGGAAACCCACATTTCAGTGGTTGCTCTAAGGACTATGGTTAAGACTAGACAGCTATGGTTCAGTGGTGTTTCAGCTCCCAGCTAAAGCCTGGAGGACCAGTCAAGACACACGTTTTTAAATTGAGTTAACGACTGGTCTGTTTTGTTTGCCTCTTTCTAAACAGAAGCTCTGTGTAATCTGTGGAAGGATTTATCTTTGACTTCACGGGCAGTGGTAGCAGAATTGGCTATCATCTTCCTGAGAGGTGATGAACTCTCTCGCGTGTGTTTGCCATGCCTCAGTGATACAACTGCGTCTTTCTTACTAGTCTGAAAAACAAATCCCAGAACTTGTCTTAGTAATGGAAATGATCTCATCACTGCCCTAGGTTATAATAATGTGATGTAGTAACAGAATACTTTCAAAAGAACTCTTCTTTTTTTTTTAAAAAAAAAAACAAAAAACCCAACACCCTGGTATTCAGACTTTCCTTAGGGCTTTCATTTACTGTTTACCTCATAGAAATGATATGAATTTCCTGACTGTACCAATTTCCAGCAGCCTGTGTGTCAACGTCTGGAGCAGCATTACTCAGCCCATGGTACAGGGACAGGAGGTAGTCCCTAGGACATGTGAAAGTGGTCCATGAAACAGGAACAAACAAAGCACCAAACATATTGTGGGGAAATTAAAAGTAACTAATGAACATTTAAACTTCAGTCTAATTTTTTTAAATGGAAAATTTAGGGGCAATACTGCGAGAGAGAACTGGTGTATTTTTCTTAGAAAGATCAATTCGTTCTTCAGCTTAAAAGTATTGTAAAGAAAGAGACGCTCTCTGGGGGGGGAAAAAAACCACCCCAAAACAAAACGCCACAAAACCAAAAAAAACCTCCACCACAGTGTTGGGGAGGGGAAAAATATCAGACGTGTTGATAGATGATGGGGATATCATTGTACGCATTTTATTCATTTTTCTCTAATGTTCATAGTGAAATCTGCCAGTCACCAGTGGTAACTCTGAAGTTGGTGTTGGTCCTATATCAGTTGGCAGGTGGGCAGGAGCATCAACACTTCAGTTTTTCTTCTAATACGTTTTCCTTTCCCAGAAAGATGGTTGCTGAGATGACACTTGCCATCTCAGCTCATGCTTTTGCTGCGTGCTGGGGCTTCCAAGCGTGTGTAGTGACGGAAGCTTTTGGGATCTGGACTGCAAATACAGACATTGTAGAAGCTGATGTATGAGTGAGTTGCCCAGACTCTCCAAGTAATCCCTGGAGGAAAAACAGGCACGCCCAGGATAAAATTAATGTGATCCTAAAGTAGATATCCAACAGACCACATAAATTATGCGCTAGGAGTGCCTCTTCCTCTCAGCTCCCTAAGCACAGATGAAGATTTTTATATGGTAGATGTTTGAAGTTAAGTGAAGTGAATCCTACTGCTGGGCCCTGTGTCTCAGGACAGTATTGTCCTGTGCAGACTGCACAGCTCTGTTTGCAAGTACTCTTTTTAAGTTTTGAGATGCAACCTCCTTTGACATGAGTGGTAGCATTGGTAATGGTGCATCCTAAGGCCGAGTGCAAAGAATGCAGGCTTTCTTTTTGTCTGTTGATATCAAAATTACTTTGGCAGACATTTGTGGGCTTAATTTCTAAGTTAAATGTTGCTCATTGTTACACTTCCAGGATCCTAAGGTGGTGAAAATTATTTTTTGAAATACAAAGTCGGCTGTTTGCAAGCAAGAATCCTTGTGTCTCCCTCGTTCCAGCTTCCATCCCTAAATATGAGTATTTAGGAAGGAGACAGAAAATATAGGGTAAAAAGCTTCCACATACACAAGTTCAGAACTATGTGTCGTTTGACTCGGTTGCTTTTGTGGTTATCTGATAGTAAAGCCATTGAACTGACTCATCTTTAATATTTATCTAATGTTCTTCTGAAGATGATCTCAGCATAAATCAGTAAAACTTCTATTTCAGTTCCTACTAGCATTATCAGTCAGTCATAACAGTAGGTATACCTTTAGCCAAGCTCTGTAGGAATGTGCACTTCTAAAATAAATTATCCTTTTATACTTACAGTGACTATGAAGTTATATATTTATTTCCACACATACACACAGAGATTATATTAAGATCTGTGTAAATATGCATTTATTGTATTAAGTGGCAGTCACAACCCCCAAGGGACTGCGTTTTAGAGAACATGAACAAGACTGGTAAGTGGAGTATAGGAGCAGATGGAGGTGATGGAGTAAGAAGTTCAGTGACTGCATTGGTATTGGTCTCTCATCCTGTCTGGTCCAGTGCATTGGCCAGACTATTATATAGAAAGATCTGGCTTCTGGAAAGCCTTGTAGGTCAAGTGTGGAGGTTTCTTTTTTTTTGTTTCTTTTGTGTTTTTTTTTCCTCCCTATTACTATGTCTGTGTCTCCAGGATATAGATTGAAATGAGGTTTAACTACTAGAACTGTATTTCTCATGCATTTAACTTGCTGTATTGTCAGTTGGATACTAAAAATAAATGGCCCCAAGTAGAATGTTCATTTTGGTCTGTTGCAAAACCTATTAACGTCATTGGGAAAACAAACAACACTCGTGGACAATTGTTGTACCAAACATGGAGAAGCTCTCCCTGTGGCCTAAACCATTACTTTGCATCCTCTGTCAGAAAAATTATACCTTTGTATTCAGCGTGCCTAAGTATAATCCTATGCAAAATCAGCAGCTGCTGTCTAGTGCTGCAATCCTCTTGGAAAAAAACCCCACAGAACTACAAATAATTTTGGGGAGAAAGTGGCTGTATAGATCCTTGGAATGTAACTAATTAGACATTTGCTGGTTGCTAGTCTTGTGTACTATCTTTTAAAAATAACCTATGATGGAGAATTGTAAAAAATAATGAAATCTTGAGGCACTTCTGTTCTTAAGTTTCAGAAATATGGATGCCTGGTTAAATGATCATCTGGAATAATGATATCTTAACCTAGGCAATTTCTATAAAATATGGAGCTAACCATTCTTATGTTGTTGTTTTGTTTGAATCCTTTTTCCTCCTAATCAAAGAAAATTGATAAATGAGTTTCTAACCATAGCACTAACTGCAACACCCCTTTATCTTCTGATAAAGGCATGAATCTACTAAGTTTTCACAACCACGGTATTTTTGGACTGTTGTCTTACATGGAAAAATACTTTTTATTAGTGTAACAAGAACCCTGCAACTATGGATCAAGGACAATGCCACTGAAAAACCTTAGGACAAATAAGAATTTTAGCTTGTATGACATCTATCAGGAAGGTGCTAGGAAGCAAGTCCTAGCTCTTCTTATATTAATTTTATTTTTATGGGTTTGGATGTGTTCAGCAATGATACTTGCAAATTCTTTTTCTTTTCTTTCTTTCTTTTTTTTTTTTTTTTTAACCAAGTAGTTTAAGGTTCCGGTAGGAAGTTGGTGTGATGTCTGTGCTGACAGTAATAAAAACCAGCTTTTTTTTTCTAATTGCAAAATCTGCCCACATCTTGCAGTTCTCTGTCACTTTTCACTTTGAATAGCACATGCTCACACAGACCTTCCTGGTAAGTGACTGATTACGTTTAACTATGACACACTCCCAAGTATTATTTTGCTTTTTATACTTAAATTCCTTTTTCCAAGGATCCCAAATTTATTAACTGAATGAGCTCTTCAACTCTGCTGTGGCCTTAGTGAATGTAGGTTTAATTTTTGTAAGGGTGCTCTCGAGAAAGTAAATAGCTTCTTTCTAGTCATTAAGTCAAATCTGAATTAAAATTATGTATAAAACCTGAAACCATGTTGCAGTCTCTCCTTACACATTCTCCCCTCCGAAATCCACAGTGTTGTGAAAAAATGGTCACTATAATTATGGTGAATTTTATTAGATATTGTTGTTTGGGGAAAAAAAAATCAAACACAAACTTAAGGCATGAAGTTTTGGAATGTTTTTGCTTATCTTCTCTGTGCTTCAGACAATTATCTCTTGTAATTAGGAACAGAAATAATGAATAATGCAAGCATGAAAGATGTTTGATATGGCTAAAGTGAAAGGAAAACTTTTTGTTTGCTTGTAAAACTTTTTTTGTGAATGCAAAGTAAGGAGGATCATACAAACTGAGCCCAGCTTCTCCATCCTGTTCCTTCTCTTTAAAATTACTATTTTACATAGGTCCGTCTATGATCATTTGTAACGCTGTATAAATATTTCTGAAAGAAGCTCAGAAAAAAATGATGGTGCTAAGTAGAGAAGAGCAGGACAATGCTGGCTAACGCAGTGCTATGTGCAGGAGGAGAGCAGCGTCCAACCTGCTCATAGTTTCTGCATAGTTCGGATGAAGAATTTGGTCCTGAATTTTTTTGCAGGCTAGAGCAGAATACACATTTGTTTGTGGGACAGTCCTACTTCTTGGTATCACTCACTATGCATGAATGAAGGGCCAGAGAAAGAATGAGCATGGGGGATGAAGGAGACCAAAATTCATATGCCTGCTCTGAAACGAATAATGTGGGAAGGTGAGCATTAGTCTCCCTCAACTGAGGGTGACCTGGCCACATACAGACTGGATATTTTGAATTAACTTCAGTTTTGAGTATAGATGTGATAAACTTTCCCCCAAAGCATTTCATTAAAACTGATGTAGTTCTCTAATGACAGCTTTTTGCTTTGACAGCTTTTTGCTTTGGCAGATTGACATTTTCTGAGTAAAAAATCTTGTTGAAAAGTGCTTGAAGGTCTCCACTGGGTATTCATGTGTTCTGTAATGTGTGTCAGTCGTTCCCCTTTCAGCATAAAGCAGGCACATTAACGAGTGTTTTAATATGCTGAGAGAGAGTTTGAGTTGGCGAGGGAGGTAGTAAGCCCTCAATGTCTTAAGAAATAGTTAAATTAAAAGCTTAGACAGTTTGGTCAGAGAGTAGTCATAGTTCATCTAAGTTTTGTTGAACTTTCTCTGGTTGACCAATCCTCTATGCCTCAGAGAAGAGCGTGAAAGTCCCCCTTATGTCCCTAATTTTTTTTAAAAAGAGAATATGCAAATTTGGGGTTTGTTCCTGACTGACTGCTGTGCATTTATTTCTTGAGTCATCGTTTGTGGCTCCTTAGTGAATTAGATTGTTTGTATCACGTTCCTGAAGGCTGCATTTAAAGTCTGGGTAGCTAGCAGTTACTGCTTTTTTGTTAGTTTTGTGGTTTTTGTTTGCTTCATGTAACCATTGCTGTAATTAATGTACTGGTAGAATCAGATTACAGTAAGGTCTGACCTATCTTCTTGCTTTTGATAAATAGAAAAATTTCCAATGATTGTGTTAAATCAAAATTTTTTTTCAGTTTTAACCCATCTCCAAAGCCTTAGTTGGTAATGTGCATCCGTTAATAATGGCTTAGATCCTTCCCCTCGTTCTCTCAGGGCTTGGCTATGTTGTTGCAAGTAACACTTGAGACAGTTGTCTAAAAATGAAGCAAGTTGTCTAAAAATGAACCTGGTTCAAAACTTTCTTCCTAAGTCAGGAGAGAGATTGCACTAGAGTTCTTGCAGCAGCTTGGTGTTTTTGCTGTTGTTACTCTGAACTCGGTGGAAATGGTGGAGCAGAAAATTCAAGGCGTTTTGATGCTGCCACTGTATCCCTGGGAAAAGAGCAGGGGCAAGCGCTTGTTGGCTGGGGTGTGGATGGCAGAGGTGACGGGAGAAGAGAGAGAGCTTCAGAAAAGTCCCATGAGGCTTAGTATAAAAGGTGGAAGCTCAGGAGGGGGCAGAATAATGTGCCACTCCTTGTGCAAACACTAAGCAGGAAGATAGCTTGCTGCTTACCCTCTCCAGTTGGGAGAGGAGGGCTATGGAGGAGTCTTAGATTTGTAGAAAAAATCAAAACTGCTGACTAAATGCTTTGCCGGTATGTTTGGCTTCAAGCACAAGCTGGTAGCTTGGGAGTTTCTTTGCAAGTGCTCAAACCCTGGCCTGAAGGTCTCTTTGGCTAGAGACTTGGCTGCGTGGGGTCAGGCAGGCTTTGCCCAGGCTGTTTGGCTTTTTGTGGAAACTGGCTGTTAGGTACAAGATGAAGATCACTGGTATAGATGCATTTTCTGTTGCACAAGTGTCTAACCCCAGACTTTTGAAGAAAATAGACAGGGCAATAGATTGGGGTACCCTGCTAGATCTAATATTTATTTATTAAATCAGCTGATTATATAATTATTTGTATGTGAAAAATGCAGAGAAATCTCTCATAGTATGAGTTTGCCACTTAATCTCTTCCCTCAAGAATATAATACATGCAGTAGGGATGTCTATATTTGCCTTTCAGTCTATGTGTTTGTGTGTAAAGCATACAGTTACATTACTTGAACTCCAGCTTGGCAATAGCCATAAAATATTTCTATATAAATTTTACTCATAATTTAAAAGAGGCTGAAAAATCTCCATTTCAGAAGTTTGTTCATGACTACTTTTACTAGAAAGTCCTGACAAATTTCTTTGAGTCACTGTAACTACTTTGTCATGCTTTTATGACCCTATAGACCAAAGGAAGTGCAGCACAGTTGTCCCCTTTATTGCAGACAGTGACCAGAGCTCATATTTTGAGTAAATAGTCCAAAACTGGAACATGAAAGTTGCAATCTTGAGTCGCATTGTACAGACGCTGTGAGTGTAAGATGATGAAACACACCTTTTTCTGTAGTCCTTTCTCCACCCCTGCAGTGCCAGCATGACAGTAGCCTGTGTGTGCTGGCTGGTGTTACAGTTGGCACTGAAATGCCAGGAAATTTGGGGAAAAAAAGAGCAGTGTGGACAACCTGCTTTGTGTACTAATTAAATTGAAAAAGATTAAAAAAACATTTAAAAGACACATTTGCTTAACTTTCAGCTAAGTTTTTGTTTTATTGTTGACATATGTTACCTAAACAAAGCCAGCTGTTAATTTCACCAGCTCCTTGCCTTTTTAGCTATTATTGTGGTGGTTCTTTTTTGTGTAACCACTGCATAACTAATGCAGAAGGGTTTCTCATCTGCAGTTGAAGCTTGAGAACGTTGGGCAGTTTTGCATGCATTGCAGCAGCTTTGTCTCTCCCTAAAAATCAAGCGTAAATATTTAGGGAAAATATTAGAATAAACTTTTATTTAAAGGTGGGTTGTCTTTTTTTTTATTTTTATTTTAAACAGTCTTCACTTTACAGCAGGGAAACAAAAGGAGAGAAAGCATAGATAAATTAAAGATATCTAAGAAACAAACTCCCATTATTTTAATAGAATAGAATAGGCATTGGCCCAGAATTATTTAGAAGTTGGATGACATCCTTGTTGTCACTCGGGGATAGTGAGGGATTTGGATTGAGGGCTTTGGAGTCTAAATCTAGTGCCCTAAAACATTCAGTGGCTGTTCTTTCCACAGTAACAATGAGGCTTCTTAAAGGAGATTTTGACAGGCAAGAGCTCTTGACCAGTGCACTGCCACACAGCAGAGGAAGTGGAAAGTTTTGCCAAAGGTCCTGGTAAGAATGAAATATGAGGGAGTCTTTCTTTTTTCCTTCACCTAAGTTTTAAAGGACATATTCGACAAACAACTCCGTCCAGTCAGGTGTTGCACTCCAGATATATACCACTTAATTTTAGAACTTACTATTTAAGTGTTTGTGGTTTTTTGGCAACATTTTTAAAGCTGGCACTGGTATTGAGTTTTTCCATTTTGGAGAGCCTGGCTCAACATCTCAAACATGCTACATACTTGGGATACCCAATATCTTGAAGCTGAAGTCTGAGTTTTTGTTCTCTGCTGCCTTAAGTTGAGCTTCCAAAAGTAAGAATACCTTAAACTAGTAACTGTGATATATTAAAAGTTTATTTGTGGAATAATTAAATTCCAAAATCCTAATGTTCAGAAATACTGTGTATTTTTAAGCTTGTTTTTTCTTTATTGCAGTGTGCATGTTACAAATAGCCTGCAGAGATGATCTTCTTGAAATGATTTAAGTAATAGGTGTACTTGACTAGTGTACCATAATTGTTCTTATGAGGAATATATCATAGAATCATAGAATGGTTTAGGTTGGAAGGGACCATAAAGATCATCTAGTTCCAACCCCCCTGCCATGGGCAAGGGACACCTTCCACTAGATGAGGCTGGTCAGAGCCCCATCCAGCCTGGCTTTGAGCACTTCTAGGAATGGGGCATCTACAACTTCCTAGGCAACATATTTTTTCTTTTTCATAAAAATTCCACCAGATTTTTCACATTCTTCTTTGGTCTTTGGCCTTCTTGCTAGAAAAAGCAAGTTAGCTGGTTCCCAGATAAGCTACAGGGAGCCTGACCTGTACACAGCAGCGTTTACTGATCTGCTGCTTAAGATTTCTTGACAAATTTTGAGACTCTGCCATCTAAACTATCTGCCTTGTGGCTTTGGATTTCTGTAGAAAAACGCAATGATCTTTGCCATTTTTAAAGAATATTCTTGGAGTCCCTCAGCTGAGCTTTTTTCTTTTTTACTTTCAAGGCTGTTTTTTATTTGAAGTGCAATTTCAATTGAAGTAAAATGGAAGACACTGAAGGAAAGTAACGTAAAGGTGTTAAGGAACTCTTTCATTCTCAGAATAAGTTAACCCCTTACTTTGAATTTACTCAGTTCCACTGTCTAATATTTCTGTAAATTTACCATACAGTAAAATTGTGCATGATGACCTGGCTCTTTCTCATAACATCTCGCAAACTGTTGCAGTGAGTGTTTCTTGTTAACCCTCCTTTGTGTAAGCAGTATAATTGTAGGATAAACCATCATGCCCTGAATCAGTTGCGTCTTCCTTCAGGCCTGTAGTTAGTGTTCATTGTGGCAATACAATACTTGGCTGGATAGGAACTGTACTAGGAACTTCCATGACCTATGTGAAATAGGTGTGGGTATTCAGGTGGAAATGCTTACAGCCTCTTGAATATTTCTGTTGGTAAGGTCATTCCTTGCAGAATGTAAGAAAGAGATATTTTATTTTTTTTTTTTATTCTCTTGAAATAAGTCCGGCTTAATTAAATTTATTACGAGACCATGTCTGATTTCCCCTGACTTACTGAGTCTTGCCTCCTGTTATGGGAGGTTACTGTAACGTGGAGTTTGTTCTCCAGGAGTTACTGGGAGGCTGTTTATAGACAACTGTCCTGATTATAATATCACTTCTGTCTTACTTGCTTTTGGCCTCTAAAATAGCCTCCAGATAAGGTATAAATTAACCTTGCTCAAGATTTCTGCCATGTTTCCAGAGTTTTCGACCTGCTGGTATATTTTGTAGCTCTTGGCTTCCCATGAAAGGAAATCTTAGTTACTCTGTGTCACCTGTAGTTTCAGTAATTGCTTACAGGCTGACAGGTCATCTTTCAGAAAGAGATTCATGATCTCTTCATCTGTTATGTTGTCTTTAGCAGGAAGTCAAATGTGGTTTCCCAATCTTAAAATCTCCTGTCTAGCTGTGTCAACTTCCTTACCAAACTTCACCCCAGAGCATCCTCCAAAAATGTGGCACAAAGGTGGAGGCTTTTGCTTTTCTGCTCAGAATCCTTCCTTCACCCAAGCGGTCTTAGCAAGGCATGGGAAGAACGACTGTTGCATGTCAGCAAAGCATATACTTTTTAATTTGTGATCAAAATTAACTGATGGGTGCTCTACACAGAGTGAGAGGTAAACCTTGTCTCTTGTGTGGAAAGACCTAAATTAAGAAATAACATTACAGTGACTTTCCAGGATGCTGGGCAAAGTCATGTAGAAACAAATTATTTGGGTTTTTTTTTGTTATACAGTCACAGGCTTAATCTGTAAACAAATAAAATTCTGCAATCTGATTTGATAAAAATGAATGGCGACATTCATACCAAAAGTGTGAGTCAATACTTAGCTTATTCTGTACCCCTTACTCTTATATTAGGTTGAGCATTAGGTTAATGACTCTACTGGTGAGTCGCACTTATTCACTTATTTTTTCATTGTCTGTGTCTTTAATTTTTAAGAAGAATTGACTAGCTTTATAAAAATAATCTCCCTTTTATGATGTTTCTTACAATCTTGAGGATGTATTCTGGTAGCGGTATTTATGCTGTGTTGTGGTTTACTCATTTTCAGAGCTTTTCCGCTCAGTGAGACTAACAGTGGAGTAACCTCATACTCAGCATGAAATGGGAAAATCTCATTATTCTTGTCCTTTGTCCTCAGCACATCCTGTGAAACTGAATTATCTGTAGGAATTTGCTGGATCAATGCTGAGAATGAAAACATTCCAGTAATAATCTCTGTGTATGTGTGACTTTTTGTGTAATTGCTCTGTTATTGTTGATCTTTAGAGACAATAATACCTTATCAATTTCAGTCTGTCACCTCAAGTAAAAATGAGCTAAGATCACACAAGAGTCTTGATTTAAACAGTGATTCACCTATCCACTAATAGCTTGTTACTTTTGGTGCCTGAAACCGCCTAAATGCTCTTTGGCTGAAAAAACCAGGAGTTTACTTTTGGGTGGAAGTGAGAGTTAGAAACTTAGCAGAAAGTTGACTCTGTGTTATATGACCAAGTTAAACTGGCCTGTTCAAGAAGGTATGTTTGCTATGGTATTTTGTAAATTTGGATGATTTGTAAACTTGCATGCATCAAGAAATATATTGTTAATCAGTCTGGGCAGCTTCGTTAATTTTGGTGATACTTTATAATTGACAGAATTTATGCTCATGTTTTTGCAGAGAGACTGCCTGCAGGGTGCTTTGCTAGTCCTTCAGGCAGGAATGCCATGAGCCCTGGGAACAGCACAGTTCACAGATAATACAATACTACCAGATGTTAGGGAAACAAAACAATTCATGTTAATAATATTAAAGTGCCCTTGAAGATATGCTTACAGGCACTACTTTCCCTGCAATCTGTCAAGGGTTGTTCTGCCACCAGCTTGCGTTCAACTTGAGTTCAGTTCTTTGTATACAGTCCTTAATTAGTTGGTAATTTTTCCATTAGGCTTTGTGGGATGGACAGTGTATAGTGTCAGTGTTAAGTCACATCATTTGGGGATCACATTTGGGGATCTATTTAATGCAGGTGTTCGAAGTAAACATTCTTCAAGACTTTCTTTGTGGCTCTTGATGAGCATATAGGTAACTTCTGTTACTGCTCTATTTTGAGTGCTCTGCCACACTAGGATTTTTAGATATAGAAATATATTAGTGTGTTTAACCCAAATTCCATTGGTAATGTAGTGCAAGCTTGCAAAGGGTGTTGTATAATTATATTAGGGTCAAGCAACTATGTTTTGAATTAAATCCACTGTAAAAAACATAAGTATTCAGGTCTCATAAACATAGATGTCTGTTACCACTTCAGATGGCTTTCTGGTAGGGTATGGATACCTGTCCATCTGCTAGTCCCGGGGTGCTTTGGATACACACATACACCTGAAATGCACTGACTGCCTGTCTTTGGTTACCTGCCTCTGTTTATCATGTCCTGAAAGACTATCATTAAGACAACGAACCAAGAGGTCCAATTTGGAGTAATACCAGCATGACTTGGGCTTGGTTTTGTTGTGCTGTTGGTTGGAGCCGCATGGAAAACCTGGATATTAAGCTTTGCATATCACGTAAGGGTCTACTTGCTCCCTGGCCCTTTTTTCCCTATTCAGAGACTGTGGCTGTACATCTTTAGATTGCAGTTTGCGCTTGTGTATTTGTGATACAGTTGTTAATTATGTGATTGCATATTTGTCTGCGTGATCCGTAACTCAACATGGAGTACAAATGGTGCTCAGGAATTCATTACGGCTCTGTAGTCAAAGAGACTGTTGTTTGCAAGATCACAAATGTGTTTTCTGCGGATGTTGAAATAAATGAGGCAGGGGGTTATAGGAAGAGAGAAGATGATCTCATGTCTAAGCCAGTTGAGGGATGATCTTGAGAACTGGAACTCTGTCTCTAGGGTGCTAGACAAATAACTTGAACCAGGCTTCTCATCTTAGGCCTAACTCATTTTCTTATTTCCGCAGATAGAGCAGTATTCTCAGCTTGGCTTCATGCATCCTCTCAAAATGAGCATGGTAACGTGTTGGTAGTTGACCGTGCAGTTAGGGGAAATGGTATATTTTCTGGTTTATGACTTAGAAATTTCCTCTTCGCTGCAGTGATTGAACAGCCCTCACTGTTCCCTTTCCTTGATTGCCTTTGAAGTTTTTAACAGTTCCTCAAACTGATATGGCAGGGCTTGTTTACCAAGTTTCTTCAATGTCCTCCTTTAAGCAGGACCCAAGGAAAAATAAACTGGAATATAACAAACCCGTTATATAGTATGCCAATAAACACAATGCTACTTCCCTCCCGTTTGCCTGTTTATGCCACTGCTGAATTTGGCTGATAGAATTTATTATTATTAAAAAAAAAAAAGTCTTTGCAGTTATCATTACATGAGGAGGAATAATGGTGGATTTGTGTGTCTTCCTGTAACTCTGAAAAGCTACTTGATTTCTGTGATAAAGATGGCATGTTCTTGTTGCCCTGGCATTGAGCCGCCTTGAATGAAAACTATGAACTGAATGTATGTTAAAGTATTTCTTATTCAGACTTCCTTAGGTAAAAACAAATAAATAAAACCCGGATAATTTCTAGCCTCAAGCTATTGTTAGGGCTGGCAGGATCAAAGGGATATTGTAATGTTCTGGTGATCATAATGAAACAAATTTTTTATGGAAATGCCTGCATATAATTGCTCAAGAGCAAGGGTTTGGGAGTGACATAAGTCATCATTCTTTAAGACTTATTCTGCCCTTTCAAAACTGGGAATGAGGAATCCTTTCCTTCAGACCAAGAGCCACATGGTGCTGGGTTTTTTTGTCCTCTTCAATCTGAAGAGTCTGCTGATGTTTCAGGCCTGACCATAGTCTGGCTGAATCTGAGAACTGATCCTGTCCATCAGTTTCCGTGGTTTATTAGAGATACGGAAGGGAATAACCTCTCTTAATGTATTTACTTTGATTGTTGGAAACACTTCTGAAGTTTAAGGCCTCTGGTGGCCCCCAATTTCAGTAGAAATCTTCACAAAGTGTTCAGAAAATGTTGGTCTATGCAGAACCTGTATAAATCCTGCCAACTGGTTTGCAGTTTGTCCTTCAAAGCCTCTTGCAGATCTCTGTAGACAACTGAGCTGGCCAGGGAGTTTATACACAGCTTCAGTTGGAATTCCCTTCCCAGGTTTACAGAGGGCACCATTGCTGCTCGTTTATAGTTAAATGAGCAGCTGCCAAATGAATTCTCCTGTGCTGTTGCTTTGAATTAGAAGCTGAAATTTGTTTTCTGTTATTTCCTTAAATGCAGTTAAGTGCAACTTTGGGAATTTACTGCTTGTAGAAAAAGCTTTCAAAGTGAAGTTGATATGAAAAGCTGTGTTAAAATGACTAAACAGACCCTTACTACAAAAGGTTGCAATTGTCTGGTGCAAGTTGCGGACTGTTGTGCTTGTGTTCTCCAACTGGCTTTTCAGTTCTAAAATTCACATCCCTTGGTGTGAATGAAGGACATATCCTTGTATCTCGCCTTGTACAGGGAGGAAGAAGATATAAAGATGAATTTCATCTCTGTTCTGTCCTGAGCACGTGAGCATCTTAAATAGAAGCAAAGCATGGGAACCAATAATTTGTCACTACAGTAAAAAGGCTATTAACTAAACAGATTTTTTTTTTAATTTTTTTTAAGCTAGGATTGTAATGCATGAAAACATACACATTTGAATGTATGTAATGGATCAATATAATTACTATATTCTTTTTTTTTTATCTGTAGGGCTGCTAGAAACACTTGGATGACTGGAATTCAAGATATCTGGTTCATTTTCTTACTTGGAGGTGCAAGAAGTAAGCACAAGAAATTTCTCTACTTCAGGCAAGTAAATATCTGTACTTCCATAGCTTATATGAAATTAAGTTCTTGGTAAACAGATGAATTGTGGGAAGTGTCGTAAAGTGGAGGAACTAATTTGCTCTGTTACAAAGTTTAGGTTAAAAAAAAATAAGAATTTTAATTATATTTTTCTCTTTAATAGTTCAAAGATCTGTCATACTGACCTCTGCTTTGCAAAACTGGGAAGCCTCTTCTGTGTAGAATTGAAATAGACATTTGACAGTAGTCTTGAATGAAAATTAAGGCAAAAATGTCTGTCATAGATCCTTATCAACACATTGTGGTAAGTAGCTTTGAATCTTCTACATATACTGTCCTGTATAATATATGCTATCTTGTATAATATATACTATTAGAAATTACTCTAAATAAGCCCAGAGCATTAGAGTTATCAATAATTGCTTACAGAAGTGGTAAGCGTGGTTAGAGAAAATTTCTTCAGAAACTTATTTGAATGAAATTTGAAAGATTCAAGTTTTTCAAAATCGTGTTATGGCATTAAATGTGGTTGCTCACATATAAGTCAAAATGGAATATGGGCTCTGAACAGCCTGATGGGTATGCTGGCATATGGTATTGTTCTAAAGGACTTACCTGTTTGAAGTGTTTCACTAAAGTGCCTCTAGTTGACTATTTCATACAAGTTTTTCCACACGCTGATTGTCAAACTGAACTGTAGTCTACAAAAGTAACATCATGTCTGACTTTCTCCCTTATATTTTTTTTTTTTTTGTACAGTTATAGTTACCAGATAACCCTTATCCCTCTATCCATACTGATGGAGAGGGAAAAGAGTTAAGTTGGCCATTTTGGATCTTAAGCTAGTGTGTATCAGTGATGCTGATTCAAAGAGAATCTTCAAAATATAGTCTGCAAACTCTAGGTAAAGCTCGGTGAAATGATCTGTGCTGCTCAACAACATGCTGCTGCCAAAATCTCCTACTTCTTCCTTTCTGATTTATTCCAGTGTTCCTGCTGCACCCCTTGTACCAGCTCTCAAATGTATCTGATTGGAGTGAGCCAATTGGCCTTGCCAAATTGGCAGAAAACCAGTTCAAAGCAAAAGATTATTCCTCTGTTGTCAGAGCTACCCTGAGGGAAAGGTACAACTATGTGAGCACAACCTGTGTCAGTAGAGAGGTAGGGGCAGGGGAAGGAGGAGGAGGAAAATAGGAGCAGAACTGCCCTATGGCAAGCCAGTGGAGAGTGGGTCAGCAGCTTGCTGAATGCAGGCTTTTGGCTGTAATGTTCACTCACATATCTCTGCTTGAGTGACTTTCCAAAGGAAACACCGAAATTGTAATTCCAACTCAAACAAATCTTGAAGCAAGGTGGGTGTGTTCATATCAAGCACTGCTTCATAACAGTCCCAGAATCTCATGGCAGAAAAAGAGAGAGATACGTACTCAGAGATAGTTACTATACACTTGTCAGAATGTTGAACTTTCACATTGCTAAAAATATAGTGTATGCTTCCTTGAAATGATCTCTTATCAATTATGTGGTTTCTACCCCACACAGTCACATCCTTTACATGAGTTTGCAGCCAGCAGATGTCAAACTTTTGTTTTACTCATTCTGTAGTTCTGTGAATGCTGCTGTAAAGACAAGTTTCAGGTTGATGTCTGTATTTAATAGCATTAAAACAGTACACTAACTTCCTCCTTTCTGCATCAGTGCCCTCTCCTGGATGGAATGCTTGGTCTGATCTGTGTACCTTTATGGAAGAGGTCTCTGAGGCACTCAGTTATATTTCATTGAATCATTCATATAAAACATCTTTTTTTGATATCAATATATATACCATAATGAGCAAAATGCAGTCTTAGAATTATACGTAGTTACAGTCCTCTAGTAATAGTGAACTGCTGCTGTAGGAGTGTTGCTAATGCAGAAAGGAACACACTGTTAATGCAAGAGCTGATACTACGGTGCTAGAAAAATGAATAGAAGTCTTTGAGGTTTCGTAATTTGAAAATTGAATTGCATGGAAAGTTTTACTAAAATTTAGAACAGTCAAGGGCAGTAGGCTCATATCAGTGCAAAAACCTTGAATTGTAATGATATTTGGCTGTAATAGACTTGAAAAAATTCTGCATTTTCCAAAAGTCCTTCTGTTAACTACTGTGTGTTTTCTGATCTTTTCCCACCGTCTCCCCTTTCTTTTTCTGAAAGACTTGGAGGAATAAAATAAAGTTCACAAAGTTACTGCAGATACAGATAGAACTGACTGTACCAAAAAGTGCTTTTAGATTCAGAGAATAAAGAAATAAAATGCATACTACATCTTCAGTTACATTAATATGGGGAATAAATATTATAACAATGGGGAAAATCACTTCAGGATAAAAATTGTGTGTGTGTATGCAAAAATGTTTGTCTTAATTGTAATACCCTGTGAAAGAAGAGCATTAACTTTATGAAAATCTATTACTTAAGAAAACAGGCAGACATTTTCACTTGTCCAGCCCAGTCGTCAGCTTAAATGTCCGTAATGTTAAGGAAGTAAACGTATTAAATACTTATTACACAATCTGTCTATACCAGAGCTTCCTGATTGGTATTTTGCGTGCAAGTATGTCTCCTGATTGAGTTATGTTCTCTGACTCAGCATTCTGGAATATGAAAAACATTATATTCAATGCATGCAAATCCCTTGCTTTCTCAGTGAGCGCGGAAAGTTTGTAGGTAAAACCTGATGGTCTTACAGGAGACCTTAGCATATTGTTCTATTTCCCAGTCCCATAGTGAGAAGGTAATGGTGTTTATGTACATACAAATGCAGTGATATGTAAAATAGAGGAAGTCAGATCACTAGGGAAATTTTACTGGGAGGAAAAAAAGCAGTCAAAGGTGTGAGAAGAACGAAGGAGGCAGGAGGAGAAGTTAGAAGAGGTGGAGAGCTGCGGTGTGAGAAGAGGAGACATTGAACCATGGCCATGCAGGATACTCGGAAAACCTTGTGGATTGAACCAGCAGAGAGTGGATACTGGCCACAGGAGTTTCTGTGACTCAGAAAACCCATGTTCAGAGAGGGCATATTGATAATTTCACCCCCCACTCCCCCTTCTTTAAATTTATTGAGAAAGAGGAAGTGACATAAAATACATATGTAAAGCTAGGTCATTTTGGATGATAGGAGTTGGGTTTTTGAGTTAATTGCAAGCTTCTGAAATTTTTAACCTGGCTTAGATTTTTAAAGGTATGCAGGTGTTGCTCCACTCTGTGTTGCAACGTTTAAGTAATTTATATACCGTTGTCTGTTTTTTAGAAGTAACTGAGGATTTAGCAATGTACAGATTTTTATCAAGACTTAAGATGAACAGCAGTCACTTCAGAAAATGCAGCTTACTCATCTAAACTAGCAAGGGCTGGATTTATAAAGGTATTCAGAGTCAATACGTTTCTTGTGGTATTTTCAGGGGACATCTAACTTCTTTATAACTCAGTCTTTCCAAAAACTAACCAAAAAATGCTTCTGAAAGTTGTGCTAGCTGTTAATAGGGACATTTAGGCCTCTTAATATTCTTAGAAACTGGATGCTAAGTGGAAAATTGCCTTAATTTCTGATTGCACTTAAGTTGCATGAAAAATATTTATTTTGGGTTATGAAAAGATATAGACTTTCTTGGCAGAACAACAGTTGGAATGACAGGGTTTGCTGCTTAAGTCACTAAAGAGCAGCTCTTGTGATAGTATTAGCAAAACAATTATCGACTTGTGATAGAAAGTAGTGACCATCTCTGTACTGCTGTAATGAGAAAACACTAATAAGTGCTGCTTTGGCCTTGTTTCAATGATAGGGATTTTATTTAGGCATGTAAGTTTCGTGAACAGGACTAGGAGATGCAAGAAAATTACTTTACAGAAGTGCTTTTTGTCAGTGAGCATCTTGTAGTATCGCCATTCTACAGCCAGGACTCTGGTGCACCAGAATTACATGTGAGTTTCACATAGCAGCTGAGAACTAAATCTAGCACGCCCATGTTACATACTTGTAACTTAATTATGACTCCATCCTCCTCTTTGTTGCTAAATGTTCAGTGAACTCTGATTTGTAGTCTCTAGTGAGGAGAGGCTCTTTCTTTAATAGCTAAGAATAAGGAGAAGGATGGTATGTTTGTACTTTGGGCTGTTTCTCTTAATTATAAGGTTGTATATGACAAAGGAACTACATCAGTCTGTGTGAACAAACTGTGAGACTAGTGCCACATTGTGAAACTGATGGCAATCTGACATGCATGTGAAGGTGGCACACACTGATAAAATAGCTTTGAGCACTTTCAAGAAGCAAACTGAGAACAAGGTACTGTGAGAGTTGTTTTCTGGAGGTTCACAGCTTGTAAAAAGTCTCGAAGCAGGGTAAATGGCAGAGCTGGGGTAACCTTATGTAGCTCTGTTCACAGTAGTACCAGCTGTTCCCAGATGCCTACTAGAATCTCCATTTATGCTGCTGTGATGGAAAACTCTGGAATCTTTTTTGCCATGTGAAGAGGCAGAAGTTTGTTCAGGGAGATGTCCCATCCTCCTTCCTATTCATTCATCCATCCGCTCTTGGAAGCTGTGATGTAAAAAGTGATCCATGTCATGAAATCATTGGTATGTCTTCCTGTCAGCACAAGGCAAGCTGTTAAATAGGTGTTGCACTTAACAACTTTGAATTCCCACATCTAAACCCATTCTGTTGGGTTTGATACTTTTCAGGTGAGTTAACAGTCCTGGTTGGGAGAATCGGTTAGAGTATGGATTCCATTTTTACTGCGGTTGGTGAACCGCTTGCTGTGTAATGATGATTTCAGTACGCTACTTGTAAGGTAATAGTTAACATTGCCACGGTTTTCCCCTGCCTCCTTACTTGTTCTTTGAACCAGACAACTCCTACAGCTTACAGGGGAAAAATTACAGAGTTGAAATTTACTGCTGGGCAGACTATCATGAGATGAGCCTCCAGCAGTCATCACAACATGTGGGTGATTACAGCCTTAATAAAGATGCAACAATTCAGCGGGTCAACCAGTGTTTGCGGTGAAGTCATACTCCCAGTATGACAGTGGGCATTTCTTCCTAGATGTTTTGC
The DNA here is from genome assembly GCA_013398295.1 of Chionis minor. Taxonomy (NCBI): domain Eukaryota; kingdom Metazoa; phylum Chordata; class Aves; order Charadriiformes; family Chionidae; genus Chionis; species Chionis minor. The sequence continues at coordinate 116,751 of VZSF01009820.1, read as the reverse complement.
TATGGTGATGTGTCCGTGCCTTTGCAGACCTCTAGACTACAGACTTGTGGAGGAGTTTGTTGGTATCATTTGTGTTGGTTTTTTTAATGTGTCCTGACTCAAGTACATTTCTTAAGTATTCAGAAGTTGCTTCTGCTGTCTTTAGAAAATTGGTTTGGGCTTTTTTTCTTTTTTGAGAAAATTATCTATAACCTATAAAAATCCCTGTCATTTTTTGTTTATTTGTATTAAAGAAATCTAATTTGGTTCTAGTCTCTGTGTGGAAGTGTGGTGTAGATGCGAAATAGTGAGGCTTGTCTGAAACAACCAGTTCTGAAATAGTAATGAGAACCACCTGAGGGCCCTTATAAAGTCTAACAGTTTGAGCAGCAGTAGCTTAAATGGAGGCATGTGCCACTTGAAAACTAAGCTGTGTATTGTTTGCTTATCTGTTTTTTCCTTTAAAAAAAAAAAAAAAAAGGACGTATCCAGATGGAAAACATAGCAAGAAGGCACTGGGCACAGCCTGAATAAGTGTGTGTCCCATGTCAAGGGTATTGTTTATCATTTTAAATAATCTTCAATTGATTTCCTGATTCTGGCACTTTGCCCTTCTCCTTCTGATTGGAATAGGTTGTAGGATCTAATATTTGATTAATTATTTTTGGTCCTAGTGGCTGATATGCAGTATTTACTTTAATGTATTTCACAAAGTTAATGGATGTCTAGGCAAAGGTAGAAGATATCACTGTTTCAAGTTAAGAAATGGAAACCTGAGGTAGAGTTGTATCGACGTGTATAATAGGTGACTACTTGAGGTCCCATAGGAGGTATGCTTTTGATACAATGGCTTGAGCTGTACGAGCCAGGCAGTTTGGACCTGATGCTCTCTGTAGAGGCAGAGCTCAGGTCTGAGGTGGTCCCCTCCCAGTACCTAAGTTTCTATTCCAGAAGAGCGAGATGGCTCCCTCCAGGTTGTACCAGCGAGTGAGTCCATGTCTAGGCACTGTGGGCAGTCGGACAGCTTTAGTGTCTTAAGACTGACTTTAAGATAGCAGTGTAGATGGAAGCACCAAGAGACAGTTGCATGAGACCTGATCCTGGCCCTAATACATAAAACTTAAAACTTGCCCACAAGCCCTGTGCTGTATCCCTGTAACAGCCAATGTTACCTGCTTTTGCAATATGCGGTGGCATTCAATAGGTTGGTGAAACTTACAGCTGTGTAGATAAAGTAAAAATAGATATGAGTTACTGACCTCTTTTAATTAATTTTTTTTACTTTGGTTTCTTAATTTCACGCCTTTTTCTACTTCCCTATTTTGTTCAGGATAGACCTGCTCTTAAGAGAGGCAGCTCCTGCTGTGTGCTTGGGCTTTGCAGGAAACAGGAAGCTCCAGAAGTTGCATGAAATTTGCTTGTGTCTGTTTTAACAGCTTGCTTTTCACCTTCCCTTCATTGTCTTAAGGATGCTTGCACTTTGAATATATATGCATACTAAAAATTGTATTCCATGCATTACTAACTATATTCCTTGCACGTGTAGTATGCATATATCTGTTCTAGAACGTATACTTAGAAATAATTGCACCCATTCTTTTTACTGGCAATTACAGAAACAAGTGCATTGTAAAATAGTGCCCCATCTTCCCCCCCCACCCCTCGCCTTTTCCCCCTTACCGTACCAAGTTGTCCCTGACTGACTAAGTGCCTTAAAGCAGGCTCTATAGAGAGGAGGAGTGTTATTCATTGAGATTAGTAGGTGTGGCTGCAGGAAAATCAAGCAACCTTAGTATAAGGTCTGACCTTTCAGTAAAGCTACAGGGTGCAGTTCAGCTTTAAGATGCTCTATCCAGTATGGGTTTCACTTACATTTTGACTGGGTGATTTCTCTCTCAGTTTTTGGACAAAAAGAAACCTATTTTGATAGGTGGTTTTTGGTCCTGGAGCTTAATCACGTCTAACTCTCTGACTTGCAGGTGGAACACCAGTATTCACACATATTCACTGTGACAGTAAGGAAAGCCACAAATGTCACAAAAGGAGCGATTGGTGACATGCGTGAGTATTTCTCTTTCTATTTTGCCTTTGTTTTAGGAGACTGTTGCTGTAGGCAGGGGGAGATGACACATCAAGCTTGTCATGCATTAAATGATTGCTGGTGGGTTGGTGGTTTTTTTGGTGTCTTGCTTGTTAAAGCTAGGGCAATGTACCCATTTCATTGCTCACTCACTCTAACTCAGAAAGTAGATTTGCCGCTCCTTCTTTCCATTGATACAAAAAAGCTGAGGGAGTTGTAAACAATTTGCCTACAGGCAAGCAACACCTACGCTTAGGTTTTTGGCTCAGTCGGAAGTCCTGTTCTCAGTATAGTGAAACTGCAATTGCTCTGTCTTCAAAAGGCTGTGGTTTGGTGGTGGGAACACTTAAAAAGAAAGAAGCACAGAGCTCTGCTGAGTCAATGCAGCAAGAAGAAAAAAAAAACAAGATATCCAAAACAGATAACCAGGTCTCATCGAGTACAGCTATATGAGACACCAGTACTTCTTCCCCTTACTCTTAGGTTTCTGAGCATCTGGACTTAGTAGCTGAACAGAAAACCACTAGAAAGAATGACCTATGAAAATTCTTGTCTGCTCTTAACAGGGGAAGATGGAGAGAATAATATCTTGGCTGAATCTGTAAAAGGAATACTCTCGCTTCCTTGATTCTGACTGTTACACTGTCAGGTCATCCCTCCCTTTCCCTGGTGGTTCGTGCAGAGTGTTGCATAGCCCCAGACTTGCAGGCTGGGGCTAGGAGGATGAGTGCAGCGTCTCACTCTTGCTGTCTCATCAGGCTCCTTTGACATGTAATTGTTTCTCTCCCAGGATGTTCCTGGAAACTGCTTTTATGCCAAACTACAGCAGCTGCTCTGACACACAGCTTTGCTTTAGTGGGTTTACAGTTTTTTTCATAATTGGTTTCTACTGTTGATAATAAACATGGGGGATAAGTGGGAGGGACAGTTGGAAGAGCCCCAAGTATGAGGGTAGAGATGGGAGCCCTGGAAGAAGCAATTGGGAATCTATTTAGCATCTACTATGGGGTGAAGGAGCACACAGAGAAGATGCAGTGACGTGTTATCCTGGTGGTGTCTGACAGGGTCTTTATATAAGAAGACCTTGGGAAAAGTGCTGTGAAGAGTAGAACAAGGGCCCACAGGTTTGTGTGTGTAAGAAGATGGGTTCTCAGGCACAGAGATCTTTGGCATAAGACGGTGTAGGGAACATGGGAAAGGAAGAAAGAGGGTTGAAATGGGGACACGGTGATACGATATTAAAGGGAGTATGGAAAGGGTGAAGAAAGCCAGAAGACCATAGCATTATTTTCTCCCTACCTCAGAACAAGTATGGTCATGTAGTATAAATTCCAAATGTTATCCATCAATATAATTGGAGGATTTTTCAGCCTCTTATCTTACCAAATCATCAAAACCAAAAAACTACTGGGAAAGAACTTTTTATTTTGCTAAAACCTGACAGAACTATGATCAAAGGCCACTGAAACCTGCTTGGTTTCCTGTGAGGCTACAAGTGCTCTGTGGCCTGAGGCACCTGCAGTGTGGGGTGTCTCTGAGTGAGCTTCCAAGTTTCTGGGGCTTGTTCTTGGAGTCCTGGCAGATCCCCTGAAGTGAAAAAAGCCCCCAGGTTGTTGATTCTGGTTTTATTTTGGGAAAATAAAAAATGCTTTTATTTCCCCTGCATGTAAAAAGCATGGTGTATTGGAGCCTGGAAGCTGTTTGATCAAATCAGGAATCATGTTAATTACTTAAGAAAGATGCATGAAGCTGTGAGCGGTGGAGGTTCTTTAGAGCTGATTGTGCCAGCCAGTATATACATGGGGTTTTTTTCATTTGATTTGCCAAAACTGTAACTTGTTGAAGGAATTTTTTAACTTTTATGTTGGGTTTCTAATGTCAAGGATAGGATTTACTACCAGGCAGGATGGCTGTGATACATAATATGAGATGTCTTGCTTGGGATGTGTAGCTGAGTGTTGCTCTCTCACAAGGGACACTACCAAGCTGTTAACTCTTCTGGTGGATTTCTCCTAATTTAGTATGTTGGATTTGCTCCATTATGTAGACAGTGACTGCTCTGTGGGCAAGAGAGTTAATTTTACATTGTGGTGGTGATGAAGGTCCTGGGGAACATGACAGACTTTGTATAATGTTTTGCTCTTCTTTTTTCTATGTCATAGAATCATAGAATGGTTTAGGTTGGAAGGGACCTTAATGATCATCTAGTTCCTACTCCCCTGACATGGGCAGGGACGCCTTCCACTAGACCAGCTTGCTCAAAGCCTCACCCAATGTGGCCTTGAACACTTCCAGGCATGGGGCCTCCACAGCTTCCCTGAGCAACCTGTTCCAGTGCCTCACTGTCCTCATGGTGAAAAATTCCTTCCTGAGATCTATTCTAAATCTGCCCTCTTGCAGCTTGAAGCATCTCATCCTATCACTACATGCCCTTGTAGAAAGTCCCTCTCCAGATTTCTTTGTAGGCCCCCTTCAGATGCTGGAAGGCTGCTATAAGGTCCCCTTGGAGCCTTCTCTTCTCCAGGCTGAGCAACCCCAACTCTCTCAGCCTGTCTTCACAGGAGAAGTGCGCCAGCCCTCTGATCATCTTCGTGGCCCTCCTCTAGACCTGCTCCAACAGGTCCATGTCCTTCTTATGTTGGGGACTCCAGAGCCGGACACAGTATTACAGGTGAGGTCTCACAAGAGCAGAGTACAGGGGCAGAATCACCTCCCTCGCCCTGCTNCCCCCCCCCCCGGCATGTTGACTGCTCCATATAGCTTGGTGTCACCAACACCCTTGCTGCGGCTGCACTCAGTCCTAACATCCATGTTGCCAACAAAGATGTGAAATAGTACTGGTCCCAGTATTGACCCCTGAGGAACACCATTTGTTACTGCTTGCCACTTGGACATCGCCCCATTGACCACAACTCTGAGTGTGGCCAATTCCTCTGAGTGGCCAATCCAGCCAATTCCTTATCCACCAAGTGGTCCATCCATCAAATCCATGTCTCTCCAATTTAGAGACAAGGGTATCATGCAGGATGTCAAATGCCTTGCACAAGGCCAGGTGGATGATGACAGTTGCTCTTCTCTTATCCACCAATGCTGTAACGCCGTCATAGAAGGCCACCAAATTTGTCAGGCATGATTTGCCCTTAGTGAAGCCCTGTTGGCTGCCACCGATCCCCTCCTTATTTTCCATGTGCCTTAGAAGAGTTTCTAGGAGGATCTGCTCCATGATCTTGCCAAGCACAGAGGTGAGACTGATTATCAGTCTTTCCAAGACTTTCTGGAATAACTGTGAAAGATCTGACTAAGTTTATTAAATATGTGGAAGTGCTTATAACTTTGCTGTTTGTGTGATATTTTTCATCTTAAGTATTTGAAGTCTACCTCTGCTCAAGGATTTGTAGATGAGAGGTCTGGTGTGTATGGTGGCCCCATGGAGGGCCTGACTTCTCTGGCATTAGTTATCCACACCTCTGTCTCCTTAATCTTAGGCTGGGGAGATATGCAGTTATTTTAAACAAGTTTTTCAAGATTTCTTGAGCTCTTCATTAATGGAGAGCATAAATGGTTGTGTCATCCTTACAACTAGGTAATAGTTTTTGAAGAAAACTGTGTAACTTCCATAGGCAATATGTGTCCTTGAGTGAACAGTTCACACACAGAGCACTGCTAATTCAAGACACACTTTTAGTGTCCTGGCTGATCTGGGTGGCTGGAACAGCAGAGAAATCTGGAGCTAGGATAGCTTCCAGTCCCCTATTTTTATTTGGCTGAGATTTCCCATTGTGTCTGTAAGCTTTAAAATTTTTTGTAGAATGATCTGACAAAGACAAGCATTCAAATCTGAGTCTGGGACATGCAAGGATCTGAGTAGCTAAGTTATAGTAGCTGCTTTTGTTTCTCATTGGTAAAACACATCAAAATAAATGAAAATGGCAATAATTGCATCATAGAAATTTTTCAATGCTACTGCTTTTCCTATATGAAGGAAGCTAGTCTGCTTATACCAGTTTATCATTCTGTGAATGTGTGTGTGGATAAAAAGTGAGAATTGCTGTAAGAATGCATGACCCAGGATGTTTAGGAAGTGGAAAGAAAAAAACCAAAGTTTTGAGAGCAGACTCCCTCTCTCTCAGGAGTTCATTCAAGTCTCTTCTTATTTCAGGTATCTGCCCATTTACTGTTGCCGTCTTATAGGAGTACTTCCTTTACTGATTTCACTTGTTTTAATCTTGTGGTATCCTTTCAAGATGACTCGCACTCTAGGTACTGTCCTATCAATATCCAATCAATGCAGCTCTATCTCTATAAAAGAATTAAGTTCTATATTAGTGACTGCTGCTCTAATAGCTGTGCTGAAGTCTTCTGGCTAAGGCCTTTTACAGGCTAGAAGATTTAGATGAGCAACTACAGATGTGTGGTGGGTTGACCTTGGCTGGCCACCAGGTGCCCACCAAGCCACTCTTGCTCCCCCTCCATCAACAAGATGGAGGGAGGAAATGTGATGAAAAGCTCTCATGGATCAAGTTGAGGACAGAGAGACCACTTACCTATTATGATCACAGGCAAAACAGACTCAATTTGAGCAAACTGATTTATTGCCAATTACTTGTAACAGAGTAGGCTAGTTAGAACACTTTCCCACCTGCACCTCCCTTCTACCGAGGTTCAGCTTCACTCCTGACTTCTCCCAAGCAATGCAGGGGGATGGGGAATGGGTGTTGTAGTCAGTTCATAACATGTTGTCTCTGTAGCTCCTGCTTCCTTGTGTTTTTTCTGTTGCTCCAGTGGGGGTCCTTCCCACAGCATGAAGTCCTTCATGACCTTCTCCAAGGTGGGCTCTTCCCATGGGGTGCAGTTTGTCGAGAACTGCTCCAGCACGGGTCTTTTCCATCGGGTACAGTCCTTCAGGGATGTACTGCTCCAGCATGGGTCCCCCACGGGTCTGAGTTCTTGCCAGAAAATGTGCTTCTGTGGCACCTCCTGTCAAGAGTCTGCTCCTGTGTGGGCTCTACAGAGGCTGCCTGCAGGGCACATCTGCCTGCTCCATTGTGGGATCTAAAACTGGCTGTCTGACATGGGGCAGATTCTGGTATCTTCTCACAGAAGCTGCACCCCCTGCCCCCCGCAGCCCCCCTTACACCCCTGTTGCCCAAAACCTGCCACAGAAGCCCAATACAAGATGGAGTATGTCAAAATCTTCATGTTTTTGGCGAGGATTTAATTACCTTAATTTCTTAGCATTCTGATTGTCACAGGGGTGAACAGACCTTGTAAAATCACTTCTTTGACTGGAGCTTTTGGAAAAGACCTTGCCTTCAGTCCAGTGAATTCTTATATAGTGAATGTTTGGTTTTGAATCTACTTCAGATACCACACCATACTGTAGAGCCTTTCTTTACTTCCATGACAGTACAAGAACTTGCGGAAAAAGACCAGGAACTGCAGTATTCTGGAAGATAAATGCTTGTAAATGGTGGTGGTTCTTCTATAGGGGCTTGATGGAAAGCTGGGCCAAAAGAAGCATTGTAAAATTTCTCTTACATCTTTGAAGATCTTTGTTTCTTTAAGTATACTGGCTTTCAAAACAATCGGTAGCATCTATAAAGGAAACCAGTTGTTATGACTCTACTCTTAATGATCACTAATCTTGCTTAATCCTCTTTTGAATTTGCAGCTTTTATTTGCTTCATCTGCTTTTGATGTCAAAATAATGAACAGTATAATTTTGGGCATTTTAAGGAAAAAGTATTTTCTCAAAAATAAAAATGTTGAAAGCTTGCATAGCTTGTGGAACTAGTTACTCAGTTTCTGTCCACCCAGTTGGAATTAAGGATGCATTTCCACTGTAGTTTGACTGCTCAGATAAACAAGTTAAAGTATTGGGAGCACTCCTTCCAACACAGCTGAACCCTGGTTGCAAAGCTTGCTAACATGGAGGTGGAAAGCAGCTTCCATAAGTGGCTCTTGGCACGGTTAGCCTACGCTGCTGCAAGCAGCAATAGAAGTCCCCTGGAAGTCAAGGAGACATTCTTCTCCTGGGGCAGTGTCACTGACCTGTTTCCTGGTAGCCTCCTGCTTCTCCAAAGGAAACGAGGAGTTGTGGCGTTGCGTGGGATGAGTGTACACCTTTCCCTGCTGGCAGCACCAGCCTGGCCCTGGCTGTAGGATCTGTTTGAGCAATGTGGAGGGAAAGAGGATGGGATGTTCAGTGCAGTTTCAGTCACCGTTACTCCATGTGCCTTTACCCTGGGACTGTGTTAGCTTGCAGTCATAGCTCTTGGTGTTGAAGCTGGCTCGTTTAAAGCCAGAGTCACAGTAGTCTAGTGCAGTTTAGGCATATGTATACAGTGTTTTAAACCTGAGCTGGCTGAAAGGGAAGGAATTGGAGGTTTGCCTGCTTGTGTTAGAGCAGGGACACAAAAGTTTGTGTTACAGCAACTCATTCAGGACTAATCCAGCTGTTCTGTTTCACAGCTGTCTGGTCTTGCACCCTGACTTAGATACAGTATACTTATCAAGTATTAACTATTGAAGTGTCATCAGATAATGCTCATTCTGCAAGGCCATGAGGCAGGACCTGATTTTTGCAAGAGAGCTTCGAGAGGAAAACAGGCCAAACTCCTCCCCTTTGCCAGCCTAACAGTCTGGAAAAAGTGGGTCAGAGTTGGCTAATCCTCCAAGTCCTACAGGCTGCACATGCAGATCTCCATGTGACCAGGAGCCATAAGATGTATTATATACATAGCAAAGCAGAGGAGGAATGCTGGAAATATCTTGCAGGAAGGAGACAGAATTGTTCCTGGTTGGACCCCTGCTGCTCCAGTCTGTGCTAGGGTGCCCTGGATGGGCAACTGAATCCCAAGACGACCAAGCTCAGGAGTCCCTTTTGATTTGACTCTTCCCGACAACCTTTGTACCAGCTCTACTGTTGGTCATGTTTTGTAGTTGTTCATACTCCATTGCCAACTGTAGCAGCTGACTCTGGCTCTAGGGCAATAGGCTGGTACTGAAATATGTATCTTCAAAAGATGTGTATCTTCACAAATGAACAATACTAGTAAGAACTGCTCATGAAATGTCTACAGCAGATCTCAGCCTAACGTTGAGGCAACTGTAGAGCAGATTTCAGTCTCCTTCACACATGCAATATTTTTTCCTCTATTGTAGGGTTAGCCAGAAGCAGTGCCAGGAGGTGAAAGTTGTGTTGGAAACAGGCTTGTGTGTTCCATAGTGAAACTGATCCAGGAAATGCTGCTCTTTCCAGTTGCAAAAATATCTTTTTGATGTGAACCAAATTCTGTCTCTGAACACTTGCCATGTATTTCTGTAAAACGTTAGTGAAAACTTGTTTTCAAGCTAGAGGAGGGCTCTCCTCTTACTCCATTACACTGTAATGATAACATAGAATCACCTGGGTTAGAAGAAACCTTTTAGATCATCAAGTTCAACCGTAAACCTAACACTGCCAAAACCACCACTAAAACATGTTCCTCAGCACCATTTCTACTGTCTTTTAAATACCTCCAGGGGCGGTGATTCTACCACTTCCCTGGCCAGCCTGTTCCAGTGTTTGTATAACCCTTTCCTTTTTTCCTGTTATCCAATCTAAACCTCCCTTGGTGCAACTTGAGGCCATTTCTTCTCATCCTATTGCTTGTTACTTGGGAGAAGAGATCAACCTTCACCTCGCTACAACCTCCTCTCAGGTAGTTGTAGAGAGTGATAAAGTCTCCCCTCTGCCTTCTCTCCTCCAGACTGAACAACCCCAGTTCCCTCAGCCATTCCTCATAAGACTTGTGCTCGAGGCCCTTCATCACCTTCGTTTCTTTTCTCCGGACACACTCCAGCACCTCAATGTCTTTCTTGTAGTGAGGGGCTCAAAACTGAACACAGTTATTGACGTGGGGCCTCACTAGTGCTGAGTACAGGGGTACAATCACTTCCCTAGTCCTGCTCACCGCACTATTCCTGATGCAGGCCAGGATGCTGTTGGCCTTCTTGGCCACCTGGGCACACGGCTGGCTCATATTCAGTGGACTGTCAACCAACTCCCTCAGGTCCTTTTCTGCCAGGCAGCTTTCCAGCCACTCCTCCCCTAGGCTGTGGCATTGCCTAGGGCTGTTGTGACTGAAGAGCAGGACCTGGCACTTGGCCTTGTTGAACTTCACACCATTGACCTTGGCTCATCGATCCAGCCTGTCCAGATCCTTCTGTAGGGCCTGGCTTAGACCGAGGATCCATCTTGCCTGATACTCTGGTTGAGGGACCTCCTTGTCTCCCTGCCCTTGCCACACTGTGACCAACTGCAGCCCCAGGAGAAGGAACTTGATGGCGACTACGAACTCTTTCTGTTTCATGTGCTGTCACATCCCCAGGCAGAACTTTGGGGTCGAGCTCTCCTTCAGGGAGTTGTGGACATCACTGTTTCTCCAGTTTAAGCTTTTAATTCCCTGCATTTGGGAGGGGTCTCCTCCTTTTATTCTATTTGTTTTCTGTAATAATTTGATTTCTTCCTGCTTTCTTTTCTCTCTCATCCCCCTTCCCAGGGAGGGCCTTGAAGTTATGTTAGTGTTGGGCTAATGCCTGATTCTAAGAGAGAATTGGGAAGAACATCAGTCATAGTCAGATACAAAGGGAAAATATGAACAGGGTAAGCATGTAATACTTTCTTCTGGTCCTCTCCAAGCACTCAACTGTCTTCAGTAAGGGACTCCCTGAGCTGGTTGTACTTCTGATGTGATTAGGAGCCTTTACTGAGTTTCTCGTGCATAAACTTCAGTGGTTTTCCTTGAATCCACATAAATCTTCTTATCCACAGCTCCTTTGATAATAAATTCTGCAGGTTGCCATTTACTGCACGAAGAAGGCTTTTAATTTGTTTTGAAAATAGGTTTTTAAAAGTGTGTTTTGAAGCACCCTCTGGTTGCTTGCATTTTGCAGGATGTTGTCCCACATATGGGTGTGTACCAAAGAAAAGTTCTTACGCTACTTTATATATTTGTGACAATGTATTATGAAAGGGAGGAAAAAAAATCATTTAACCTTCATCACTACAGGAAGGAACATTTTTGTAAGGCCTCTCACTAAAACTATGCTCTGTCAAAGCATCTGGCCAACAGTGTTCAGAACTGATGAAATACAGGGAATGTCTGCTTAATACTAAGTTTTGCCACGCAGTTGGATGATTAACTCACACACACAATCATCCCTTTCCCTTTGTAGGCCAGTTAATGTCAGTGTGCATATGCTTTTCTGACTAACTGCTTCGCAATCTATTCATTCAGTAAATGAAATGCCTGTAATAACCTGACTGAGCAGCAAGGCTGTGGCAGACACAGTTCACAGGTGTCACTTTATTTTTGAGTTTTCTGTAATTGTTTGCAGTAGCAATGATGATGATTTTACTAAGATGTGATGTTTATGTAGCCAACCTGAGCCTATACTTAGCTATGGTTCTGGCCAGTTAGGACAGTTCCAGGTTTTTTTAAATGTTCCTGACAACTAAGCTCATTGAGAGAGCTTTAAACTAGATTTGAAGGGGGACGGGGGTGTAACTGGGCTTGCTAGAGAGGCACCTGGGGATAGTAGATCCAGTATAAACTTGTTCTGTGGATTCAGAAAATGTTGCCAGTTTAAATTTGTATTAGCAGACTTTATGCCAGACTAGGAATAATCTATACTCTAGCAGCTAACATAAATCTGGAATAAGTCACATTGTGGGTTTTGAGTAATTTACCAGGAATGTGATGATATGCTTAAACCTACTCTAGACCAAATTATCACTGCCTAGATCTGGCATTACTGTGGACCCACAGTCATAGCTGAACTAAGCAGCCACGCCGCCTGTTCCTTGTCTCCTGCTTGTGTCTTTATCGGCAGAGTGGAGTGTTTCACAAGTTTAAAACACTGAAAAAGCTCTTAAGAACTGAGCATTTCAGTTAACAAAAAAACCAAACCCCTTAGATTCTGGCACACCACTAGAAAACCAGATTTTTCTCTGGGGTATTGCAAGGTAATGTTTTAGCCACTTTTCACTGCTGTCTGTTTGCAAAGGGAACTGTACACATAACCTAGAGAAGTAGTCCAAGGGTAATCAAAAGAGACTTCAAGGCCTTGGGATGGCTGGTTAGGGAACCTGGAGCACAGGTTTGGTTTTTTTTCCTCTCTCCTCCCAGTTGTGGGCAGTGACATTGGAAGAAACAGATGGGCCCAGTGTATTAATATGTGACTCTGTAGCTGGTGTCACCGACACTATTTTAGGTTTTTTGATAATGGGATGGCCCACATAGCACAAGGCTTGCAGGCATCAAATGGGATTTACCTTTCTAAAAGGTGAAAGAGATTCTTTGCTCACGAACTAGCGGGTCTCATTGACGGAGCTTTGAACTAGACTTAAAGGGGGAAGGGGATATCACGTTTACCTGTGACAAGTGGTGGAATGATACGTCCAGGTTAGAAGGATGGGGTGCTAGCGAGGGCCCGCAGCCTGTTGCTCTGAGATGTGCTGGCACAGTTAAAGTCTTACAGAGATGAGCCGGGGCCTCCTGAGGTAATAGGAGCCAAGAGGCAAACACCAGTGAAATACCTCAAAGGAATTAAAGGATGTTCCTCTAAGAAGGTGATATGGCTGACAGCCCAGCTGAATTGCCTCTACACCAGTGCACGCAGCATGGGCAACAAGAAGGAGGAGCTGGAAGCCGCTGTGACCTAGTTGCTGTTACTGAAACTTGATGGGATGAATCCTGTGACTGGAGTGCAGCTATTGATAGCTCCAGGCAGTTCAGAAGGGTCAGGTGAGGAAGGAAGGGCAGAGGTGTTGCCCTTTACAGCAGGAAATGGATAGAGTGTGAAGAGCTGTCTCTGAAGAATAGCCATGAGCAGGTTGAAAGCCTATGGGTAAGAATCAGGGACTGAGGCAACAAAGGGAGCCTTGTGGCTGGTGTCTACTACATGCCACCTGATCAAAGGGAGCCTATCGACAAAGCCTTCTTATTCCAGTTACAGCAGACATTGTGCTTGCAGGCTGTCATCCTGCTGGGGAACTTCAACCACCCCAACACCTGCTGGAAAAGTAGCACAGTGAGCTGTAGGCAATCCAGGAGACTCCTGCATGGAAGATACCTTCTTAAGCTGNAGCTACGGATGTCATCTATCTGAAATTCTGTAAGGCATTTGACATGGTCATCCACAACATCCGTCTCTCCAAATTGGTGAGATATGGATTTGATGGGTGGACTGTTCGGCAAATGAGCTCAGTTGGTTCAGCTCAGTTGGTGACGACTGGTGTCCCTTGGGGTTCCATATTGGGACCAGTACTGTGTAATATGTTCGTCAATGACAGATAGTGCGATTGAGTGCACCCTCAGCAAGTTTGGAGACAATACCAAGATGGGCGGTGCAGTTGACACACCTGAGGGATGAGATGCCATCCAGAGGGACCTGAACAAGCTTGAAAANAGCCTGGGCTGCAGTGACTGTGCACTGGTGGAGTTCACAGTCCTGAGGGATATGGGTCAGGCAGAGAGTAAAGTCAGGATCCTGAATTTTAGGAAAGCAAAATTCCAGCTCTTCAAGGAGTTAGTCAAAAGGACCCCCTGGGGAACTCCCCTCAGGAATTAGGGAGCAGAACAGAGCTGGCAGATCTTTAAGGATGCTTTTCTTAGAGTGCAAGAGCTCTTGATTCCCAGGTGTAAGATATCAGGAAAGGAGGGCAAGAGATCAGCATGTCTGACTCAAGACCTTCTGGTCAGACTAAAGGGCAAGAAAGAGATACACAGGCAGTGGAAGCAGGGACAGGTCCTGGGAATAGTATAGGGACACTGCCTGGTTGTGTAGGGATGGGATCAGGAAGGTCAAGGTGCGGCTGGAGCTGAACTTGGCAAGGGATGCAAATAATAAGGGCTTCTATAGGTATGTCAGCCAGAAAAGGAAGGAATACTGGCAAACTGGTAACAATGGATGAGAAGGCTGAGGTTCTCAACAACTCTTTTGCATCAGTCGTACTGGCAATCTCTCTTCCCACACCTCTTAAGTGGATGGACCACAAGACATGGACTGGGGCAGCAATGTCCCTCCCACTGTAAGAGAAGATCAGGTTTGTGACCACCTGAGGAACCTGAACATATAGAAGTCTATGGGACCTGACAAGATGCATCCCAGAGTCCTGAGGGAACTGGCTGATGTAGTTGCCAAGCCACTTTCCCTGATATTTGAAAAGTCATGGCAGTCAGGTGAAGTCACTGGTGACTGGAGTAAGGGGAAAATTGCACTCCTCTTTAAAAAGGGTAGAAAGGAGGACCCTGGGAGCTACTGACGTGTCAGCCTCACCTCTGTGCCTGGGAAGATCATGGAACAGATCCTCCTAGAAGCTATGCTAAGGCACATGGAAGACAGGGAGGTGATTTGAGACAGCCAGCATGGCTTCACCAAGGGCAAGTCCTGCCTGACCAACCCAGTGGCCTTCTATGATGGAGTGACTACATCAGTGGACAAGGGAAGAGCTACGGATGTCATCTATCTGAAATTCTGTAAGGCATTTGACATGGTCATCCACAACATCCGTCTCTCCAAATTGGTGAGATATGGATTTGATGGGTGGACTGTTCGGCAAATGAGCTCAGTTGGTTCAGCTCAGTTGGTGACGACTGGTGTCCCTTGGGGTTCCATATTGGGACCAGTACTGTGTAATATGTTCGTCAATGACAGATAGTGCGATTGAGTGCACCCTCAGCAAGTTTGGAGACAATACCAAGATGGGCGGTGCAGTTGACACACCTGAGGGATGAGATGCCATCCAGAGGGACCTGAACAAGCTTGAAAAGTGGGCCTGTATGAACCTCATGAGGTTCAACAAGGCCAAATGCAACGTCCTGCACATGGGTTGGGGCAATACAGGCTGGGGGATGAAGGGATTGAGAGCAGCCCTGCCGAGAAGGACTTGGGGGTACTGGTGGATGAAAAGCTGGACGTCATCTGACAGTGTGCACTCGCAGTGCAGAAGGCCAACCTGGGCTGCATCAAAAGAAGCGTGGCCAGCAGAGTGAGGGAGGTGATTCTGCCCCTCTACTCTGCTGTTGTGAGACCCCACCTGCAGTACTGTGTCCAGCTCTGGAGCCCTCAGCACAGCAAAGACGTGGACCTGTTGGAGTAGGTCCAGAGGAGTGACACAAAAATTATCAGAGGGTTAGAACACCTCTCCTGTGAAGACAGGCTGAGAGAGTTGGCGTTGTTCAGCCTGGAGAAGAGAAGGCACCAGGGAGACATTACGGTACTTTCTTAGGAAAGACCTAAGGCCTTTCGGTACTTAAAGGGGGGCTTTTAAGAAAGTTGAGGACAAACTTTTTAGCAGGGCTTGTTGCAAAAGGACAAGGGGTGATGGTTTTAAACTAAAAGAGGGTAAATTTAGACTAGATATAAGGAAGAAATATTTTACAATGAGGGTGGTGACACACTGGAACAAGTTGCCCAGAGGAGATGGTAGATGTGCCACTGAAAACATTCAAGGTCAGGATGGATGGAGCTCTGAGCAACCTGATCTAGTTGAAGATATCCCTGCTTATTGAGGGGGGAAGAGGAGGTGGTGGGGGATTTGAATTAGATGACCTCTAAATGTCCCTTCCAATGCAAACTATTTGGTGATTCTGTGGTTCTAAGTGAGTATTTTTTTTGTCTTGGCACTTCTACAAATTTGGTTTGAACCTACTGAAGGGTTCAGCTGGCTTGTTTGGGTTTTCTTTCAAGCCTGGATCAGCGAAACTGCTAATGGTGTCTCACCCCAGTAAACTGGGTGGTAGTTCACAGCCTGTGCTGGGAGTTCAGTTCTTTCCTTCAGTTAAGTAACACCGGAGATGAAAAGCACTAATACAAGGTACTAATAAGCTCTAATAAACGTATTACCCAATCACAGGATTTCTCATAGCATAGGTGCTGCTTTGGGAGCTGCCTTGGGAGCTGTCACCTTCCGCTCATGAAATCTTGACCTGCATCATCCCCTTTGCAAAATACCCCTTGAAGATGAAGGCCAAAATCCCTGGCATTCCCTATAGTATCTTAAACACAGGCAGCAAATAACCTGTCACCTCCTCCTTGGAACCCCTTAGTGGTAATCTCTCTGTGGACTTCTGGATGTTTTACGTTCCCTGTGGCCTTCTGGCATGTCTCCACACTTGTAGTCTGGCATCTGTATTACCACTAGGCTATAAATTTATTTGAAGACTGTCAGAAATATCTGCTCGAAATGAATGGGAGGCCTGAATTCATAGTGGACTCAGCCACAGCCCTCTTCAAAAACAGAAATTCAGAACATAAGTAAAAAGACAGGTCAAAAGTTTGGTGTTGTTGCTGTTAGCTGCTGCAGTGTTTTATGGTATTGAATGGAGGGCTTGTGATTGTGCAGCTGTGGTAGTTTTTAACACAAAGATTACCTAAGAGAGTGACAAGATAGATGCATTTGCATCTGTCAGCCTGACAGAGCCAGTTCTGCTCCTGGCATTCACGGGCTCCACCTCTTCAGACGGGAGAAGAACTTCTTTGCTTCCAAAATCACACTGCCAGCTTCTGCAGTAAAGACTCTGCGTACTTATTTGTTGCCTGTGAATTGGCAGTGAGGGTACACCACATTGATGTCTTACCCTGAGCACCCAGCATCCTAATCAGACTGTTTACCATCCCCTCCATCCTGTCACACAGCCACGTACATTGCTAACTGCTCTATGGGGGACCTTGCAGCTCTGCCTTTTTCTATTCCTCCTTGCTCATCTGATACTGAATTAATTAATCAGTTACTGGTGCCTGTGTTCTCTGTAACACAGGAGACATCTCTTTTTAGGCCCCTGTGTTTGTCTGTCCTTTTACTAGTGTGCAGCAGAGAAAGGGAAAGCCAAATTTAATAATTCATGTATTTGTGAATATGTTGTTTGGGAAACATGAATTATTTGGGAATTATTGACATTTGACAATTATCAATAAGTACTGTTTTTAAGAATTCCCTTTCTTAAAACTGGAAAATCACATTTAACTGGGGAAAAATGTGATTTTAAAATTTCTTACCTTTTCACCTAACTGGCAGAGAGATCAAATCCTGTTTCCATGCCACTGTGAAGCATATTGTCCAGTGAATCCCATAAAATTCACTATTTGAATAAAAACTCATTCATTTTTTTTTAAAACACACATCAAAACTTTGGTTTTGGCCCAGGATGAAATTCATATAGCTTGTATCATGCTGGCTTACTCTGATCAATACTAGTTAATGTTCAACCCATTGAAAATGCCTTCATGCCCCCTGCTTTAGGTTTTCAGTAGGTTTAATAATTTCCATAAAATTCAGAGGAGCCCTGCAGCCAGACAGCATCAAGTATGTGCTGCACAGCCTGCTCAAGTTCCCTTCCTCAGCCAGAACCACTTGTGCATAAGGCACAGGTAGCAATTTTTAGCTTCTTGCCCCTAAGAGGAGAGGAAGTAGTCCAGCAATTCCCATTATTAGCTTGGCCTCAGTCAAGCCGCTCAGCTGCATGTAACTTCATGTAACTTGATTACAAGTTTTACCGTAGTGCAGTAAGCCAAAAAAATGGTGGAAGGTAGACAAAGATGGTCATTTGGGACCTAGTAAGATTTTATGAATGGGATTGCACTTAATGGTGGAGTATGTTGGTTAACGAGAAGGCAAAAAAACTCCTATGAACCCCTTGAAGAACTATTAATGTAGTTCTTTAAGGAAGTTCTGCCGTGTACTTGCTGGAATACTCCTGTAATTGCATAAACGTGGTATCTGGAGATCACGGGTCCAACAAATCTGGATCCAGATTTTCTTTCTATAGTGGTGACGCATATATGAACTGAAATTAAAGTTAATATGGGTTTATTTAATATCCATTATGTGGATAAACACAAGTGTTTATGACATGCTCATGTGGGGAAAAAAGACAAAGCCTTATGGGTGCAAATTTTTTTTGTAGCAAACCAGATTTTGGAATACTTCAAGAACTTTGTATTTTATATTTGAACAGGCTTTCTGTATTTTCTTTATATCTGTTATGCAATTGAAATAATTGAAATTTGAATGACTGAAATATAAATTATGTCTGAAATATTAATTATATTAATATGGGGGCCTAATGACAGTCATCTCAACAAATTAGTAACATAAGATCAAATGATTTCCAGTCACTGTAGAAAATTTTACAGGTTTCTTTAGAGACAGATTGCTTAAAGCATTACTCATTTTTAATGTGAAAATGATTGATCCTAATTACTGTCCATTGTGTGTTTCACTTCATGATTCATAATGTAATTTAGAGATAGGATTCTATAGCAATTACTTAACCAGGAGATAAATAAAATTAGGAAAAGTCATTGAATCCTTACTTCCTACCTCTGAGCCATTTCTTAAGCCAGTGTGTTTACAACTAACCGTCTGTCTTCAACCCCTGGAGATTGGGTGGATGCTGTAAATCTTACAAAAGTATTTTTATGAACATTGTGTTAATTACCTTTATAACTCATCTAACTATAAGCCTGCTAATTGCAGGACCCTCGGTTAGTTCCATTGACATCAATGCTGAAATTTTATTTTTTAGTGTGAAGGTGGGGTTTTAGATACACTTGTACTTAATTATCAGTTCCTATTCATTTTTTTCCTGAGAAATACTAATGGAGTCTGGTCCCTCTATTCCAGAGTGTTTTTTAAGCCATTATATGTGAAGCTTTTTGACACTGGGAGAAGTACGTTGCATGCACATTGTGAGGCACTTACTGTCAGAGCACCAGGAAAAGAGGAAAATGGAATCATACCATACAGTCACTGTCTTATGGTAGTGCATGTGTCCATTTGTTAACCTCCCAAGTTTTCCATTTGCAAACCTTCCAAACTTTACCTACCTTAAAAACTCGAGATGCATTGCAGATAGCTAGCCCACAAATTATGGAGGAGTCGACACATGCAAGAATGCTTGCGCAAAGAATAGCCCAGAGCCTTGCTGAGCTGTATAGAAACTTGGTTTTCTTCAGAAGTGTCCTGAGGAAGAAGTACAAATTCTTACACATTGCTTCTTTTGAAAACTCTCTGGTTGGTATTTCCAGTAGGCTGCTAAAATATAACCAATTCCATGACAGTGTTGTCTCTACATAGATAAATCTCTTTTATTAATTACACTCACAAAACATCAGCTTTTGACTCATAAACCATTTCATAAAGATGCTTCCTTTTAAGATCAAAATACAAATAACAGCAATGATCAAGCTACTTTTCACTTACGTTTTAAGATGAGTATTTTTGAAAAAGATACCTGGGAAATTAGTTAGCAAAATCACAAACAGGAATAAATATATTCAAGCAAAAGGATACACGCTCTGTCAGTTTTATCTGCATTTGGTAACTTTAATGTTTTGAAATACATTAACTGAATACTTTTGTGTTACTTGCCAGATTGCTGGTAGCTAGTTTTTTCTTCCCAACCAATAATAAGGAGTAAGATTTTGATTAATGTAGTGTAGCTTATAGCAATATCTTAATCAGAGCATGCAGTCTTCCAGTATTTTTCTTCTTCAGCTGAAGAAGCAAGTTATAGAAGAATAGATTTTCATTTTTGTAACTGAAAATAGCACGGAATAAACTTTCAAACATGAAAGGGCAGATGATTAACTCTTTGCCTCGGGTTAAAAAATATAATAAAGGCAGGGAGTGAGGGAGCGGCTTGGCACTACTAAGTTACAAAGACTGATTTTTCTAAATTTAGTTGTTCTGTGCCTTGGGTTTAGTTTCTGTTTCAACACTTAGTTGCAGTCTGCCTAATAGGATGTTACTAATAGCATCTGTATGCCAGCTGTGCGGTGGTATGGGGTTTCCACATGCTTCAGGACTTTGAATACAGATAGGAAACCATTTGCTGTTTGTGTTTAAAATAAAAAATTAGAGTTTTGTAACATGTAGTTAGGGCTGATCACATAATCACATAAAAAATTGAATGGAACGGGAAGCATTGATATTTTGCCCGGAACACTGTTCAGCACGGGTATTTTTGTTAAAAATCAAGCTTTTGTAGGCAAGTTCAGTCTCTTGGCAGAGCAAATCCGTAGTGTTTATTGCCAAAGTAGTGCATGATATCCAGACTTACCAGATGAGTTCTTGTCACGTCAGATTTTGGTAGATATTTTGCTGTTTTGTTTCAAGGGGTCTTGATTCCTTTCTTTCTGGCACAATTTTGTGTAGTAATTCAAGGGAGATAATGTATTCAATAGAAGTTGGCAATTAGTTACCTCTGCCAGTGAGAAAACAAATTTAAAAAACACTTGGGGGTTGATCCCCCTGTTCCTCTGACTTTAAATAAGAGACAAGATCAGACATAAAGGTTTAGGAGCTAATAAAGATTATTATTTAAAGGCTTTCCACACTGATTCCCAACTTTAAATAGCTGCTTGTTAATTATACAGGCAGCAGTGTGACCTGCCAAATTATATCAATTAGCTGAACCCCAGATATGAAGCACAGTGTAAAACTCCCTAAGGAGTTCTGGGGAGTGTTGTAGCAGTCCAAGGAAATTCTCGCACATCTTTGAATCATGAAGTCTATTTACATACAAAATTTTAATCGAGGGAGCCTGAGTCTAGGAGAAAGTTTGTTTACTGTCCCTCAAGTTTCCCTAGCTAAAGGAATACATAATTCAAAACATGACCGTTGCGTGTTATTCTGCATCTCCAGAGAAATTTGAAGTAGTTTGAGGGTAAGTTCAGTATCTTTT
The DNA here is from genome assembly GCA_013398295.1 of Chionis minor. Lineage (NCBI taxonomy): Eukaryota > Metazoa > Chordata > Aves > Charadriiformes > Chionidae > Chionis > Chionis minor. Next base: position 95,958 of record VZSF01009820.1, on the reverse strand, counting down.
ATGTATGGCAATGGCATCAGAAGGTGCATTAGGTCTGGCTGATGTTCCCTTCTGGAATTGCCAGGAGGCCAAATGTTCTGATTCTGTTCTGCCCTGGTATACATACAGAACCTCCTGAGTGGTTTCAAAAAGCCTTTTTTTGTTGTTGTTTGGTTGGTTTTTATCCAAAAAATAATTGATTCTCATTTGAAAGTATCAAACTTTTTTGTTTTGCTCTTTTTCTCCTTCTCCCAACTGAAATGACCATGTGCTTCTTGGCCTCAGCATTCTTACTGAATGAGAGTTTTATTGAAATCCAAGAGTCTCTAAAAACATTTGGCTTTGGCTTTGTTGAAAAAAGTATCTTTGGACGTTAAAGTGTGTACAAGGAGAAGTGTTCAGACCTGGTTTAGCTAGTAATGGGGTTTAATTTCTTTCAAAAAGAGACCTCTAAGGAAGGGATTCTTGTTTGTTGTGGGTATTGTATTTGCTTCAAAATTTTCACTAAAGCAGAGGACAAACTTTGAAGCGAGATCCTGGAAAGATGCGCGCATTTTTCCACAGCAGAGCAGCTGGCTTTTCATGATCATCAAAACCACAGAATTAACTTCCCATGCTCTCCTGTGAAGTATCTGAGCAATGTTTTAGAGAAATCTGTAAAGGACTACATCAGCCTTGTCCCAATTCAACAGAAAAAAAATATCTCATTGGACAGGAAAAACCTCACTGGACAGAAAAAAATTGCATGCTTTAACTGATTGGAAAGGTAGGATTTTTAGGACTGCCAACAATGCAGTCTTTGCACTCAGGAATGGCTATTATTAAACACATCAGGTGAGTTTTGCCAACATGTTTTGCTCGCACTGATAATTCTGATTACCTATAGCTGGCATACGTTTCTTTATTCTCAGTGTTCTGTGCAGTTGTTATTCAGATACACTGTGTAAACAAGATCTTGATTCTGTGGTGGCCTGCACAAAGCTCTGGCGACTACTGTGGCTTCAGGTTTGAACAGCTCTCCTTATGCTCTGTGCAGCAGTACATAAGTGTCCTAACTGATTTCCTTTATGATTGCCAAACCAGCAAAGGTGAAAGAGGGTCCAAAACTGTAGACCAAGCTGCTTGTTTTCATTAACTGAAGACTATTTTTGTGGAATACTTACTTCAGTGACAAAAGCCAAAGTAATTAAAGGCTAGAAAGAAAGGAAGGGGTATAAGCTTTTAAAAATAATTACCACTGCCTGGTAAAAGTATACATTTCCAATAAACTTGAATCAGTCCCAGTGCCATTCTGTTTGTTCAAGGCTTTTCTCCTCCCCTCTTAAAAGCATAATGTCTTTTTCTTTTTGGCAGATCATTAATATCATTGTATCATTCATATCATTATATTTATGCAATTTATATAGTTGAATATTCTTCTGTCATAGACCATGAGATGCTCTGTGGTTTCACATGATTGTATTGATTATTACAACCCAAACCTGAGTTTTATGTAACTTAAACATCTGTTTTGCTCTGTAGTCGACACTCCAGATCCCTATGTGGAGCTGTTCATTCCATCTGCCCCTGATTGCAGGAAGAGAACGAAACATTTCAATAACGATGTGAATCCTGTGTGGAACGAGACCTTCGAGTTCATTTTGGACCCCAACCAAGAGAATGTTCTTGAGGTAAATCATGGAATCATTGAACGATTAAAGTTGGAAGGGACCTTAAAGATCATCTAGTTCCAACCCCCCTGACATGGACAGGGGCATCTTCCACTAGACCAGATTGCTCAAAGCCCCATCCGACCTGGCCTTGAACACTTCCAGGGATGGGGCCTCCACAATTTCCCTGGGCCCCTGGGCAATCTGTTCCAGTGTCTCACCACCCTCACAGTAAAGAATTTCTTCCTAATGTCTAATCTAAATCTACCCTCTTTCAGTTTAAAATCATTACCACTTGTCCTGTCACTACACCCCCTTATAAAGAGTCCCTCCCAGTCTTTCCTGTAGGCCCACTTTATGTACTGGAAGGCCACTATAAGGTCTCCCCAGAGCCTTCACTTCTCCAGAGAATCACATATCTGAGCTGCATCTGTGAAAATGGGAGTTGTACCGTGTCTGAAAGGTTAAAATAACAGCAGCTTGTATGTGTATGACATCTGTTGTCTCATAATTATAACTTTTTTTAAACATTAAAGGCTGTTTTTTGCCTTTAGGCGTGGTGCTAAGCAAGAGTTTTTGTATAAGTTGTATTATTCAAGGAGGAGCCTTGAGAGTCATTATAAGATATGCCTCTGAGTCATCTCTCGGACTGCTCCTGAGGGCTAATAGCTTACTATTCTCCACATCAGCCCTAAATTATTTTCTCACTGCTTCCTACACTGATTCAACTATTATGGGTAGTGAATAGGTGGGGGTAAAGTCAAGTGTCTACCCATTCCTTGCTTCTCCCTGAGGAAACACAAAGCAGAAGCATGGTTCTGTCTCCTCTATGCCTGAAGCCAATGGCCGAGTAGCCAACTCCGTGATATTTTGGGTACTCTTATTCTATATGCAGGCTTGTTAACTAAGCCACCATTAAGTCTCAGTATGTTAAGCCTTTCAAGGTTGTGTGCAAAAGGTGTTAAGTGTAACTATTTTGTAAGTGGGCATGGCAAGCATTTGAGGTTATCGATAGTCCTTTGTTAGCTTGGTTCTTCATAGGGGATGGCCCTAACACTTGAAGTCTTCTGGCCTAAGCTTAAACAGTTTCAGTCTAAATTGGCCAACTGGGACAGAGGCTAAAGCTTATGAAACTTTTCATTGAGCTAGTAATCATAATCTCTTGGGACTAAACTGTTCAATATCTGAAAATTGAATTATACCTCCTACAAGGCTCCCGGTGTTCCCGGGAAGAGGGATAGGTTCTACAGTTTGGGGAGGAAGAATCCCATGATCAGCTCAATGAAGCATGAAGAACTATCATATACATCCTGCACAAGAGACAACAATACTTGGGGAATTCACAAGAACTTCACTACAGCTTTGCAGAAAGCAGATTACCCAAAATACCTTCCACCAGCTGGTCAGGCGCAACAGTTCCCTGAGTTGATTCTTACTAAATGTTTTTGTCATAGACGTGCAAACTGGCCACATGAAACTCGAGAAAAGGTTGAAATCTCTAAGTTAGTTCTTGCTTTCTAATAGAAAGTCAGGCAAATAGGTGTCAGAAATTACAAAGAGGAAAGGAGTCATTCTGGCTTCTTTGTGAGAGAGCATTTGTGGAAATAAGAACTAGTAAAGAACTTGGGTTAATCAACTTGCCTTTGTTGCAGTATGGGAAATAAAAATTGTTTCAATTTTGCCTGATAAAATATTTGTGGATTCTAACAGAAGTCCCGGGGCACAGAGTTTAACTTGTCTTTTTGCAGATATTGTGCTTTTTTTGGAAGATTTGCAGGAGCTACCACTGGCTAAATAGTTGACATGACCTATAGTAGCACTCGTGATCTTCGAAAGATGAGTGGAATGGTAAACTGTGTAATAGCAAAGAGTTAAAGTGTAGTCCCTTGATTTTACTGGCATTCTATAAAAACTGGGTCAGATTCTGCTTGTAGTTGCACTTAAGCAGCTTCCCTACTAACGTATGAATTTGTTGAGTACAGAATTTCGGTCAAGGATTTTTAAAGGATAAATTATTGAAGTCACAAACACCAGCAGCTAATGGTTTACCTGCTGCCTTCCTGGGAGCAGTACCACCTCTTATACTCTGTGTCTTTCTTTGTATGCATTCTGATGTGAAGAAGTTGAGATGCTAGCAAGCCATTGATTTGTTACTGTTAAATGATCTCAGATATTTTTCACCATGTGGAGGCCTGGGTCATTTGCCTCCTTCTGTGGTAACAATGTGAGTAGCTCATTTCCCACCACGGTGAGAAACCCCCATTACTAAAACATATTTTGTAATTTGGCTAACAGTTTTTGAGGTGTTCCTCAGTTTTTAGTGTGGTTTTATGCCATTGTTACAAAGTACAGGATTTTATGAGCTGGCATGCTGTTGATTTCTGCCACTGTTGTGTACACACACACGCGGTGCCCGACAGAGCCTTCGGATTCTGCATGGAGTGCGGTGTCAGAATTCAAATCTATGAAACTATCTCCCCACCCAAAACCTCCTAATGAATTCCCAAGATCACACAGACTCCACAATCCTCTCAACTCCTCAGATTATTTTAATCTAAATCTTTAACTCTATCCCAAGTGCAGTTTTCACTCTGAAGCGTTAGAAGTTCTCCAAAACCCTGTTAAGAAGTTTTTGCTATTGCCATTGGTTTTAAGAAACAGCCCTCAGAGATTACAGCAATGGGCATAAAGTTCTGCGAAGAAATAGAATAATGTAGATGTCATTAAAATGATGAGTTCTGTCCTGAAGTACAGTTCATCATTTCAACGGGTTCCTTGTGGCACAAGATGAGGAGAATTCTTTATAGCTGAGAAGAGGCTTAAACCAGATGTAGCAACAACTATTCATTCAAGTGATTGTATCTTGATTCCATTTGTTTTAGGCAAAAGATACAGTCCAAGCCGCGAACATATGATATTTTAAAAGATACAGTTCCACAAAGTGGAAAAAAATCGTAAGCCAAATGAATTTGGAGAGCTCATTTAATAGAAACCATGCAAATGATAATTTGAGATTCTTTCTGAATATCTTACTTGGAAGGCTGCCACTGAGAAAAAAAAACTGCTTGAGGTAGACACACGTGGATTAGAGCAAAAGCATTGAACAGTGTTCTGTGGTATCCACATGCATCTTTGGATAGTATCACATTTTGAAAAAGTATATGCTCTGACATGGAGAATATGAGAAGAGACTTGAAGATCTGGCTGGGTACAGAGAAAAGATTTGTGTAATTTGGAATGCTGCATGTTTTGCCAAATCATTGCTATAAAAATCTTGGTCTGTAGATAGATGACTAGGATGTATGGATTCTGTCTTCACTGAAAAGTTGCTATATGGTTTTTGGCCTATCACATCTAAAACTACCTAAGTGTAATGGGTTGACCTTGGCTTGATGCCAGATGCCCACTAAGCTCCTCTATCACTCACCTTCCTCAGCTGGACAGGGGAAGAGAAAATGTAATGAAAGGCTTGTGGGTCAAGATAAGGACAGAGAGATCACTCAGCACTTACCATGATGGGCGAAAAGGACTTGACTTGGGGAAATTAATTTAATTTTTTGCGAATTAGAAGTCAGAATAGGGTAATGAGAAAAACCAAATCTTAAAACACTTTCACACACACACACACCCCCCTCCTTCCTGGGCCCAGCTTTACTCCCAATTTCTTTACCTCCTCCCCTGCAGCAGCAGCACAGGGGGATGGGGAATGGGGGTTGCAGTCAGTTCATCGCATGTTGTTTCTGCCACTCCTTCCTCCTCAGGGGGAGGAGTCCTTGTGCTCTTCCCCTGCTCTAGCATGAGGTCCCTCCCACAGGAGACAGTTCTACATGAACTTCTCCAACGTGAGGCCTTCCCACAGGCTGCAGTTCTTCGTGTACTGCTCCAACGTGAGTCCCATCCACTGGGTGCAGTCCTTCAGGAACAGACTTGCTCCAGTGTGGGTCCTGCCAGCAAACGTGCTCCAGTGCGGGCTCCTGTCTCCACGGGTCCGCAGGTCCTGCCAGGAGCCTGCTCCAGTGCAGGCTTCCCACAGAGTCACAGCCTCCCTCAGGGCACAGCCTGCCTCACCATGGTCTTCACCACAGGCTGCAGGGGAATCTCTGCTCTGGTGCCTGGAGCGCCTCCTCCCCCACCTTCTTCGCTGACCTTGGTTTCTACATAGTTGTTTCTCTCACTCCTCTCTCCTGGTTGCTGTCACACGGTGTGGTTTTTTTGTGACCACGGAGGCGCCAGCACCGTTGCTGATGGGCTCGGCCTTGGCGAGCGGTGACTCCGTCTTGGAGACGGCTGGCGGTGGCTCTGTCAGACATAGGGGAAGCTTCTAGCAGCTTCTTAGAGAAGCCATCCCTGTAGCCCCCAGCTGCTGCCAGAACCTTTCCATGCAAACCCAATACGATAACTTTCTCCACAGAGAAGTTTTACTAACTGGAAATGTGAAGTAATTGTATATTTTATATGTATAATTTGAAGTTATTACATCTGTTTAGAAAGATGGTGAGATTTATTGACAGAAGGGTGCTTGGATAAAAAAACCCTTTATAAATGATACTGTTGTACTCATGCAATTGAATGCCTTAAAGGTGCCACCTACGCTATACGTCAGCTTACCCTGTTTTAAAAGAACATGTCTGATGGCATTGGGCGTTGACTGGGTTGGGTTAGGCCTATTCCTTTTCCATTTAATTTTTTTAAATGGAAATTTAATTTACTTTAGGCGTAGGCTGTATGGAATTAAAAAGGGATTTATCAAAGTGGAATTGAATACTTGTGTATCTTTTCTAGGTTACTTTGATGGATGCCAACTATGTTATGGATGAGACTCTTGGCACATCCACATTTCCTATATCTTCTCTGAAACTGGGAGAGAAGAAGGAGGTCCAGTTAACTTTCAATGACGTAAGTTGTGACATTCATAGTTTTGCCTTTGTTGGTGCAGCTTTGAACATGATGGAAAGCTCTTAATAGAGCACCTGAACTGAGACACCTAAACTGTTGTGTAGACCAGGACATGCCACTTCTCAGTCCTTTTTCAGGTGTCTGAATTTTATCTGTGACACATTCTGGTTAGGTAAAGCTTCTTCACAAATCAGTAGAGGATAGTGCTTATAAAGGCTAAGTGATGTGTCCTAAGGACTCTCACTGAGTCTGATATTACCTAAGTATTCCCTCAGACATTTTGTTGACTCATAACAAAAACATCTGGCCTGCTTTTGATACTCCTTTTTGAATTTCCTAGATGAAAGGAAATCCAAGACTATTTCTGATCCCATCAGTCTACCTCAGTACTATGTATGTGTGTATTTTCTTAATATAGAGCTAATTTTTTAATTCAAGGGGGAATTAGAATATACCATGGAGGGGGTAAGGATGGCAGCCTTTCAATCAGGAAACAGCTGAGTATCTGGGGACACAGGATGGGCTATCTCAGGTGAGGACTGTTCTCTGCATACCTCATTCTGAAGCTCATTTTCTAAGTATTCACTCTTTCCCATGGTTAAACACAGAGTGCTGGCCTATAGGCACTGTATTTATCTTCTTACAGTCTTCTTACAGTCCTGCTGAGAGGAGAATTAAGAAAAACAGTGTCACTGAATGCCTTGATGTCCCTTCTGAGAGTATCCTCTTTAAAAATCTAGTTTCAAACTTTTGTTTGCTGAACCAGTTTCTGCACCACTTGGTTCAATTTAGTTTAATGGTCTTTTTTAGCATGGGAGGTTATGCAGAGTTTGCTGGTCAGTATATTGCCTCTACTACCAATGCTAGTGGCTTCTGGAAAGCTAACAGAAATTATTTTATTATTATTACACATTTCACTTTCAATAAACAACTTTTTGTAAGACAGCCCTAGTTAACATGCAATAATGCATTAATTGGCTTATTCTCTTCAAACATGTATACAAAATAGATGGAGTCAGTTTAACAGGGATTGTCTGTCTGCACGGTAACTCCTGGAAATTGTTGTTAAATCTTTGTGTAACTGAGCTTATTCCGCACATATTAAAACATCGTCATTTATTAGAGAAACATATCACAGGCTATTCTGAACATAATCCAATACTTGTAGTTATATCCATTACATCTGGTTATCTTTATATGTATGTATATTGTATGCATATACTATATGTATAAATACTGTCTGCATTTCTCTTTTGGTCTATGGTTTATTATATGGTGAGAGGTCTTGATTTGTGCCTTCTCTGCTGTTTTCCATGTGACATAACTTTAAAAGTGTGGTTACAGTAAATAACTGGTTAAGGTCTATTTATTGGAAATCAGATAGTTTCATATATAAGACTTAGTGTTTAATTAGGCATAGCTTTAAGACAGTTGAAATTTTGATACAATCCTTTTTTTCCTTTTTTTTTTTTTTTTAAAGTTACTGCATTTTTTTAAATTTCTGCATATTTATTTTACTTAGTGCTTCAGTAACTCTTGGACTTCCAGAGTGTGGGCTGACTACAGATGCCTGGTTCTGTCAGGCACGAGGTGGGGTAGTGAGACAGAGCTGATGAATAAATTTTGAAAATGTAGTGTACAAAGCTCATGCCAATAATATGAGGCCTTGCCACATTACGGGTACGCTTTAATTTCTCCTCAGCATTCAGCAAAGCTTGGTAGAGGACATAGGGGAAAAAATCAGTGAAAAAAGCCAAATACACTCTGAAATTTGTAAGCAAACGGCAAGAGAACATCAAGTTAAGTTAAGCCTAATGCGGACATTTGTATACACAGCGTGTATTCCTGTGGCAGTCTGTATAACGTATAGAAAATGGCATGTTATTTCCCTATTGGAACATTTCACTTCAAGGGTTTATTTATACTGTGTGCATATGTTTTTTTCAACCATTGGATCACTGTGTGGTTTCTGAAGTGCTTTCTAAATTAGTAATATCAGGTGCTGGAATAATGTAATTACTACCCTGTCTTTGAAGTGTTTCTGTAAGTGACTCTTCACTCTGTTTCTTCATGTTCTCTCCTTGTTATTTCTTTGCCTTTTCTTTCTCCCACCACTCTATTAATAAGCTACATAATTTACAATTCCCATTTCCATAGGGCAGGAATGGAGTGCCAGGTTTTACCTGGCCTGTTGGCAGGTACATGAGATGTGGGAGGCCAGAGGGAGCTTTGCACTTCCATATCCTTAACTACTCTAAGTGTCAAGAAAACGTTCAGTCTGAGGTGTTCCAGCTCTGTTCCTAGTGATCATGTACCACAAAGGAGCAGTATAATCCATTTACAGCTAGAGGCAGAGTTAAACAAGACACCGTGTGTGAGCCTGTTACTCATCTACAAGGCTGTACCAATATGTTGGTGGCCATTGCATATGAGAGCTTGGGGAGATGAAAATGCTTGTCCATTCTGTTTTAGTTCTACTAACCTTGTACTCTTGGATTTTGCCTAACATGCCGTTGGGTGCTTTAACCATCACTTTTTAACAGTTTGACTGCAGACAACCCCTTTAAGCGTTCTCTGAAAGGCAGAGGAGACCAACCCATAGCTTATGTGTCAGGTAGTTCTATGTGGTCTGCAAGTGAAATCATTATGTAGTGACATTTATTAGTTTACTTGCATCTTTCAGAAACTTGTAAGCAATCACTCCTCCTGATTGATTATTTGAGTGTATTTCACTGGAAAGACACTTGGGGTGGCTCATGTGGAACACAGGGCACTCATTCCCTTACAAGCCTTTGTTTCAGATACAAGTTGAGTATGATGTTTACCTAGTGAACTGAGAAGCAAGTAGCAGATGGACTGTGGCTGGCCATAGAAACAAAGGATCTTAAGTGTGTGAAGACAATTAGATCCCTTCAGGTCAAAGATGAAAGAAGAAGGGGCAGGCAACTCAAGAAGAATATAGGGATCTAGTTAGGTCATGCAGAAGAAACACCAGAAAAGCAAAAAAAAAAGCTAGAACTTGATCTGACCACTGTTGTAAGAGGCAATAAAAAAGTTTTTTTACAAATACATTAGCAACAAAAATATAACCAGGGAGAATCTCCACCCTTTACTGGATGCAGAGGGGAAGATTGTCAACAAGGATGAGAAGAAGGCTGAGATACTTAATGCCTTCTTTGCCTCAGTCTTTAATAGTAAACCCAGTTATCCTCAAGGTATTCAGCCCCCTGAGCTGGAAGACGGAGATGGATTTCAGAATAAACCCCCATAATCCAGGAGGAAGCAGTTAGTGACCTGTCATGCCAACTGGACAGTCACAAGGCTATGGGGCCAGATGGGATCCACCGGAGAGTGCTGAGGGAACTGGCAGAGGAGCTTGCCAAGCCACTAACCATCATTTATCAATGGTGATGGTCAATGGGAGAGGTTCCAGATGACTGGAGGCTTGCCAATGTGACACCCATCTACGAGAAGGTCCAGAAGGAGGATTCAAGCAACTACAGACCTGTCAGTACCTTTCAGTACCAGCAAAGATCATGGAATGGTTCGTCCTGAGTGCACTCACACAGCATATGAAGGATAATCAGGGGATCAGGCCCAGCCAACATGGGTTCATGAAAGGGAGGTCCTGCTTGACCAACCTGATCTCCTTTTATGACCAGGTGACCTGCCTGGTGGATGAAGGAAAGGCTGTGGATGTTGTCTACTTGGACTTCAGTAAGGCTTTTGACAGTATCCCATAGCATTCTGCTAGAGAAGCTGACAGCCCATGGCATAGACAGGTGTCCTCTTTGCTGGATTAAAAACAGGCAGGATGAGAGCCCACGGAGTTGCGGTGAACGGCATTAAATGCAGTTGGTGGTAGGTCTCAAGCGGTGTTCCTCGGGACTCAGTTCTGGGGCCAGTCTTGTTTAATGTCTTTATTGATGATCTGGACGAGGGGATTGAGTGCACTCTCAGTAAGTTTGCAGATGACACCAAATGAAGTGGGAGTGTTGATCTGCTTGAGGGTAGGAAGACTCTGCAGAGAGATCTGCACAGGCTGGATTGATGGGCTGAAGCCAATTGTATGAGATTTAACAAGGCCAAGTGCCAGGTCCTGCACTTGGGTCACAACAACCCCAGGCAATGCTCCAGGCTTGAGGAGGAGTGGCTGGAAAGCTGCCTGGTGGAAAAGCATCTGGGGGTCCTGGTGGACAGTCGGTTGAACATAAGCCAGCAGTGTGTCCAGGTCAATGGCATCTTGGCCTGTATCAAGAATAGTGCGGCCAGCAGGAGCAGGAAAGTGATTGCCCCCTGTACTCAGCACTGGTGAGGCCGTAGCTTGAATACTGTGTTCAGTTTTGGGCACCGCAGTATCGGAGGGACATTGAGGTGCTGGAGTGTGTCCAGTGAAGGACAACAAAGCTGGTGGGTCTGGAAAACATGTCTTATGAGGAGTGGCTGAGGGAGTTAGGATTGTTTAGTCTGGAGAAAACAAGGTTGAGGGGAGACCTTATTGCTCTCTACAACTACCTGAAAAGAGGTTGTAGTGAGGTGGGCACTGGTCTCCTCTCTCAAGTAACTAGTCATAAGACAAGAAGAAATAGGTTCAGGTTGTGTCAGGGGAGGTTTAGGCTGGACATGAAAAAAATTTTCACTGAAAGAGTTATCAAACATTGGAATAGGCTGCTCAGGGAGGGGGTTGAGCCACCATCCCTGGATGTGTTTAAAAGTGGTGTAGATGTGGTGCTTGGAGACATGGTTTAGTGGCGGACCTGGTAGAGTAGGGTTGGACTAGATGATCTTAAAGGTCTTTTCCAACCTGAGTGATGCTATGATTCTATGAATAGCAGTGTGAAAAAGTGATTGCCAGTGGAAGAAAGCCAAGACAATGGGATCTGATGAAAGTCAGGACCTAGCAGCATCTCGCATCATTTTCTAGTGTATTCAGTGCTAGAGGTATATTTTGGAATCACATTGTGTGCTTTAAAAAAAAAAGTTTCATAGTAAAGAAGCTTATTCATGTATTTCAGGAATGTTCTTTTTTTAAAAAAAATTGATTTAAAGAAAATTTTTTGATGGTAATAGTTTATGTTCCAGGTGTGTTAGTGGTTTTTTTCCTTCTGTAAATGGTGTAACCATATTTAAATATTTCTTGTTTAGGTCACAGAATTGTCTTTGGAATTGTCTCTTGAAGTATGGTAAGTATATCATATTTTAAAAAAAAAGGTGGAAAATGTATTAGCGGCAAAGATATTTTTCATTTTACTCTATTAGAATTTTCTTAAAACATGTCAGGTATAGTGCAAAAAATCCTTGTTTTAACATAGAAATACGAACTACTGTAATGTCAGAAGTGTTTAAAATTGATCATTGTAATTCTGTCATGGACTTAAACACCATTACCAATAGGTGTGTCCTTTCCAAATGTTTGTAGGAACAAAGCCATCATATATGAATTTCTCATCCTAGTTTATGTTAAGTGCTTTCCTTTTCAAGGGCTTTTTCTCTAATAAACTCACAGACATTAGCTTAAGCTGTTACCCTTATTTTACCTTCTCTGTTTTTTCTTTTTTTTTTTCTTCTCTCTAGATTTCTTTCTCCCTCTTTCTTAACCTATTTAGGTGAAAGACCAAAAATCACCTTGAGGCATTCTCAGAAAAATATCTTTTAAGTTTAAAAATGAATTACTGAGAACAAGGCATTTAAAGAGTCTTTTTTTTTTTTTTGTCTGTAACTATGAATAGCAGTGCTGAACACTGTAACTGTAAATGTAGAACTCTCGTAATGACTATGGAGTCTGACAAACATCCAGGGATGATTTCTGCTCATCGTTTTGTACTAGTAGGGATGCATATGTGGGTGGTCCTTGAGAACACCCCTAAACATTCCGGGGCTTGTACATTACAAGTATTTCATATCTCTGACGCAAAATGAACAGAAGATGCTTGGCTCTGTCTTGCTCTCTTAGGCAGTAGGCATTGAAATCTGTTAAATAAAAGGATCGGATCTGGTTCTGCCATTCTGTTATTCTCAGGTGGCTGCACAGACTTTGGACTCTGTGCGGACCTGTTGTTCATGGTATATATATATATATCGTCATGGAACATTGCTTCTAGGCAGTCTTTTTACTCCTTTTTCTCTTTCTTAATCCCATTATTTTATTACATAATGGCTTTTTTAAAAATCTGAAGAATTATTATCTGTGCCTAAGTAGATACATTTCACAACTGTATGTTTTTCATAAAAGACTCTTAAAAATGCTGCCTTGTAACCAACATGTCAAAGTATCCACAAACATTTTTTACATCCTCTTTGTTAATTCAGGAATTCAATGAGGCAGATACCAGAATAAATTTGTACACTGCTCCTCACTGCTGTCTGCTAGAGGCAATGCTGCTGGGAGATATTGTAGTTCAAACACTTCACTGGCTTTTGTCTGTGGCCAGCCAGTACAATTTGTGATGAGATCCATAAAGTTTTTGATTGTAAGAGTGAATGGATACAGAATCAAAGTTATCCTCTCCTCCCTGAACATGAACCTCTAACTTAAGAAGAGTATACGTTAGTAGGAATGTATGAAAATTTTTCATGGCAGTTCTTTGTTCAGTGGATAAGCAGAGAATTCAAATTTCTAGGCTGTAAATTTATAACTGTATGTGTGGTGAACATTTTAATTTAGGGCTTTTTAAGATCACATAACACACCACTAGAAGATGCATATTTTGTGTTTGATTTTCACTAGTATGTTAACAATGAGGTTTCCGTATCAAATGCACATCTTAAAAGACAGTGTGCCACTGTTCTTTGTGTCTGTCACTCCATGAAATCAGCTGATGCAATTGTGTCACATGGCTAATTATTATTTTAATTTATTTTAGTGTAGTTTATTTTATAATTTAAAAATATTTTATTTCATCCTGTGTAAGTTAATGAGGCATTTACTCTTACATTCATTTCCCTGGGTGATATTTTCAATCCTGTTTTGAATTATGCCTTTTGTTAAAGCCTGTCTGTTTTGAAAAATAGCTCTTCAACTGATCTCCGGTTCAGCATGGCTCTGTGTGATGAGGAGAAGAAATTTCGGCAACAGCGGAAGGATAATATCATGCACAGTATGAAATCATTTCTAGGAGAGGAAAACAGCAAGAACTTGACCACTTCCCGTGATGTAAGTTTGGAACACAGCAAGATTAGTATCACCTTTGGAGTCCTTCATTTGTCTCTCAAAGGAATGAATGAGACATACGAGCTAGAAGGGTTCCATGTAAAGACAGATGGCAGAAGCAAAAAAAAATGCTTTTTCCTCCATGCGCTTACTGTATTTAGGCTGGAGAATGATTTTTCTTGAGTTCTAAATTTCTAGATTAAAGTTTAAGGAAACGAAATTCTGTACCAAAATGAGGCTTTTGGTCTAAAAGCCTTAAATAGCCTAGCCTTAAATAAGCTAGGCCCATCATGTGCAAAAGGAGAGTAGTGTGTAAATGCCATTGTGGGATAGAAATCTCAACCTTTTATTGTCACTGCTATCTTAAACAAACCGCTGTAATTTTTATCTGGTTCTTTATTGTTTTCATCTTTAGCAGGATATGCCTAGGTTAAAATTGGTCAAAGGAGATAAATCCACGCGTTTCACTTTGCTCTGATTCTGAATTCCGTGCTTTGTTAAGGTGTTGGTTCTGAGCTGAGATTGTCATCTGAAAAATGCCTAAAGGGTGTGTGAAATATCTGCTGCACAAGAAGTGTGCAGCGTTTTTGGGCATGCACCAAGCTGCAGAATCTGCCCATGCCTGCTTGATATCCAGCCTGCGCTCGTAAAATGGCATTAGTTGTGTGGCCTTCATGTCTAAAGGAACAGACAGGAAATGAGCTTTTTTAATGTCAGCTTAGAAATTGTTTTCTTTCTTTCCTTTCTCCTTTTCCTTTAGCCCATTAGATATGATTAGGTTTATGAAGTTTATTTCTTAGACAATGTGAGAAACTGCAGATTTCATTGACTCACTGGTGCTCTGTAAAAAGCCAACAGAAAGTTAAGCCAGAAGATCTAGGCAGACTGGTGGTTGTTTGGGTCACATCAAAGTGAGGAAGGGTGCTGAACCATACTGATCTTTTCAGTGATTTCATAAAACACCACATTATTTTGAGTTAATTAAGGATACACTTGATACAAATCCACTTGTTTTGTTGTAGCTTTTCCATCTTCCTCTTTCTGCCTTGCTTGTTCCCTCTCCTGTTCTGCTCCTCGAATTGTGGAGGATATGTGTATGTGGTGTGTATGTCGGGCGTGTCAAGCAGTGAACAGAGTCAATGCGTTGATTAGTTCATTAATACTGATTCCTTTTGTGCATCTTCAGTATAAGCAGAATGTGACAATCTTTTGCAGAAACTGGAATGAACACGGAAGAATTCCTTTTAAATTTCTATGACGTTTTGAGCAGGTGGTAAATGTGTTATTGTATACTTTTGAACTCTATCTTGCATAATAAAATGTGCTTGTGTAGCTTTCTTAGGAAGATGAAAGAATTTTACAAGTCTTGTAAATGTTTTATTTGTAGTGATATAAATTGTGCATATTGTGAAGGAACATTTTCAAGGTTTTTCTATTTTCAGTTAATTTATTTTAATCTTAACACATGTAAATCTTATTAGAGTAGGTATTTGTGAATGTGGCATTGGTCTCATCTTCTACAGCAGAACAATATCTTTCTCAGAAAGGATGCAGATACTCTGCCAAGATCTAGTTAGAGCTGGAGTGATACTCAGTGCCTGAAGTATCAGTTCTATGCAGGTGGTATGTGTGCATGAATTATTGTAAACACTAGGTAAGATTTCATATTCTTTTTGTCATCATCTTCCTTTCGTATCCCTCAGTTAAATTACGTCTTCCAAGACCAGGCAGTAATCTCTAGTTATAGGCTTATCAACCCTGGTAAGGACTGAGGTAATGTGATCCTCCCATTTTTCATATGCCAAGTGTGTATTTCTAAGCTGACTTGTCAGAATTTTTAGCTGCTTCCAGCGATGAAAAAACCCTTTTTGTTCAAATTAAAATATAGTTTTGTCCTTCTAGCCTGTCATTTTTACTTTTATTGCTACAGATGGAAGATAGCAGGAGGATTTATAGGATGTTTGTAGTCTTAATGTGGCATCAGAATTGGGGAGACACAATGAGTATTCTTAGCTGCCTATGAGTCATTGTTTAATCTTAAACAAGTCACTTACTGAAAGTTCACCTAAGTTTCTTCATCTGTGTATAACAAAAAATGTGCCTTGCAGGGATGCTATGAGACTTTAATACCTGTGAAATAATTGTACATCCCTGGACGGGGAAGTGACTACTTCCAAGTTTCCTTACTTAATCTTGAGGCACATTGTGAAAACAGAGAGGATGAGATTTCTTGTATCTGTGTTATTGCTTGGTTTATTTTTATAATTTTTGTTGCTTTAAACAATTTTCTAAAGCTACCATAATCAATTTTAAAAAGTATTATATAGTTCTCTAAGACTAGATTTGCAGAGCAATTTTTTAATAATTATGTGTGTACTCCACGGCAATTATTTTTCCACCACAGGTACTCTAGTCCAAATTTTGTGCACTGTGTTTCCAGGGCATTTGGATAAAACCATCTACACTGCTCATTCCCAAAACAAGATTTAATATGTTTTAGCTTTTGTTAACCAGATTACTGGAAAAGATGACTGAGATGCCTTTTTCGGAGCTCACTTTTCTTAAAAAGTGGAAGTGGATGGTGCTGAGTTTGTCCACACAGTACAGTGCCCCATGGATCCTAGGAGCAGTACCAATGTATTGAAAAAAGACTTCACCAGCATTGTTAAATCCTGTTTAGTGGAGTTTGCTTGGATGATATCTAAGCTGGTTTGTTCAAAACTAGCTTGGGTACCGCAGCATTGTGCCATGCTGACCAACCATAGGAAAAAAGAAAGCCATGCTGATATGGCCTTTTGGTCATTCAGAAGTGGGCACAACCATATAGAATTGAGTGTGGCAGTGTGGCCAGTGATAAGAGAAATGGGCTTTTGTCTCCAAGACTTTTGAATTCAATTCACATTTTTGCTGTTGACTCACCGCAGGACTTTCTTGTGAGTCATTTACCCTTCTGGTCTAAGTTTACTAATCTGCTTGAATGGCTTTCATACCTCTGCCCTGGTTTTACTGATTATGTGCAAAGGACTTCATGCCCAGAGTACCTCAAAGAGTGCAGTGCATCAGCCCCAGCCTGTCTACATGGAGGAGCATGCACGCCTTGGTATCCTGTCTTTTCTCCATTCTTTCTCAATCATGAGGTGGTTTCTTGGTTCTTTTCCCTTTGTACCCTCTCTGCAGCTACTTCCCCCCTGCCTCTGCCCTACTTATCCTAGAGGGCAAATTGTAATATGGATGTATGTAAGTTCAAATTTTATCATTTCTTGGCCTTAAACATGTTGGAAACTGAATTGCAGCTAAAAAGCTGCTTTAACAAACCTAACAGCTTGGAAATGTGCTTTACCCTTCCCCTGCAAAGCAGGAAAGGACTCTTAACCTTCATCATCTGACTTATGCCTGTAAGTCAACTTGTGGAAATGAAGATATACTATACATCCACCTACCTCTTGGTATACCCACCCTCCACCAGTATAGGAATCTGTGATTCCCAGAATGCCTGTGGATTAAGTATACAGGAAGCGTTTGCAGTCAGGATGCTAGTGACTCTTCTTCACTTTCTTTGTTGATCCTCCTTATGGATTTCTCTGCATCCCGAAGAAAACTCAGATTTTCCCTTGTGCTCATGCCACTTCACTGATGAATAGATTTGTTGAATAGTAGAGCTTTGGAACTGTTCTTACGTACTTTTTCCAGGCTTGCACCTGCAAACCACTGTCTTCATCCTGTTGGGATTTGCCTGTGTAGGTTAATTAGGTAGTGTTTGTAAAGAGCTTTCAAAGCCTAACGTACATTATTAAATTTGTGATTAGTAATATGGCTCTTCTCTTCAAAGCAACTGCTCCGTTATTGGGGTGTTGGCTTAACAAAACAGGCATATGCTAAATCTTTACGTTTGTTCTGTCATTTTTTGATAGATAGCTATCTCTGGAGGTGCATGACGAATGCTGATACAGTAAATACCTGTGGTTTCTGTTACTAAAGCTTAACACTCATGAAGAAGATAATCAAATAATCTTACTGCATCAAGAGTAAGCAATTTTTGCGGGATGGAAGCCTCAAGAAATGTCTCAACTTGGTCATTGTGCATGGTCATTTCCACGTGATTGCATTTTCAGTCTGCAGGGGAGTTTCGTGGCTTGGAGTGTGGACTCTGCAGAAAGAAACTGAACTCAGTAGTCACATGGTTCCTTTTCTTACAACTAATCCCATCTATTGGCACCTGAAATTACATTTCAGTGAGATTTTTGACTGATAAGCAGTTTAATCAGATAGGGGCATTCTGCACAACCTTGTAATTCTTCTTGTGCTTAGTAACAACCAAGAGGTTGTTACCTTATCACCATTGAACAGTGGAAAATTCTTCCAGGTTTTGGAAACTTGGAATCAGGTGGGACCTTTGCTTAGTCTAAAACACTTGATGATGGTAGCAAGTGAATTTTAAATATTTTAAATTTTTTTAAAAAAAAAAATTATTTTGTCTTCTTTCTAGCCACTTAGGGAAACTATGCAGGGGAAGGAAACAGCTTTGAAGACAGGGCTGGGAAAGCTGGGAAGTAAGAAGAAAAGAAGTATAAAATAAACCCCCTGTAGTTACATTTTCAATATAGTGTCACTTGTAACTGGGTCTGCTTTTGATTTCTTTGCTGTCTTTTGGTAGCTGAGTAGGTATACAGATACACATAAATTCTCCTTACCTCTCCTGTAGTTTTTGCAAGGTAGTTGTAAATTTGAGATTGTCTTTGTGCTATGTAGTAATATCAAATGGTTTTTATTATAAAATATGTTTTTAAACTCCCAGCTGAAGTATTATTTGTGTCTCTTCTGTTTCTGATTAGTAACTTTTACTGCTTTTGGCTCTTTCACAAAGATATAATTTGGATTAATGCTGGTGTTTGGATTGCTTTAATAATTTCTTTGGTCTTGTAACTAAATAGTTTATTTAATAACTAAATTTAATATCATCTCTATTTTGGATTATGGGTAAGAAGGACAGACATTCTAAAGAAATTCTGAGTATATTTTTATTTAGAAGTCTTGCTACAAGTGGTGACGTCTTCAAATAAATTCTAATTCTTCATATCTCAGGTGATTAGAATTCTAGGTGTCAGGACATTGTGGCAGCAACAGCTTACTAATGCTGAGACCTTTACATTGTTTATTCACCCAATTTATAGACTTACTGGTTGTATTTTAAGATCTGAAGCAGTGCCACAGGAGGAAATGCAGGAGGTGCTTTGTTACGTGCCGTCTGTTTGCACCTCCTGATTGCTAAAGGTCCCTAGGTACAAGATAAATAGGAAGCTGGATGGAAGTCTGCTCTGCCCCTCTGTGAAATTTCCACCTTGGCAGACAGGACCTCTCATGCTGCTGGCTGGTTCCTGACTTCCCTTGCTTATGATCAGCAGTGCTGTCCTCCCATGCTGCAGTCTA
The DNA here is from genome assembly GCA_013398295.1 of Chionis minor. Taxonomy (NCBI): domain Eukaryota; kingdom Metazoa; phylum Chordata; class Aves; order Charadriiformes; family Chionidae; genus Chionis; species Chionis minor. The sequence goes on along the minus strand of VZSF01009820.1, from coordinate 76,857 downwards.
AATGTATTTCTGCCATCCAGCTCTTTGTGAAGCAGAAGGGACAGAGTAAATGACATACAGATATTGTACATCACTCTTGGGTCCAGAGAACTTAAGACAGACATGTAACTTCATGGGTGGGATTTGCTACTGCCCCATTCTATGTAGTGTTTAAAAAGCTGCATCTCAAAGTGCTTTCTTAAAGTATTTTGCCATTCTCTTACACATGTACCACTAAGAGACCACAGAATACCTTCTTTTTGGTTTGTTAGAACTATTGTGCACAGTTTTAGAAAAGCACTGGTTTCTTCTCTACTGTGAGGATCTTTGGATGATGACCTATTAATTGCACGAGGCTGATACGTTTGGCCGGTGATTGATGAATAACGTTTATTTAGTACTTTTCAGTCTTTATCAGAATTAATGTGATGATATGCTATTCTTCTCATCTATGCAGGTGCCAGTGATAGCGGTACTGGGTTCAGGAGGTGGATTTCGTGCCATGGTAGGGTTTGCTGGAGTCATGAAAGCACTTTATGAATCAGGAATTTTAGACTGTGCAACTTACATTGCTGGCCTCTCAGGATCCACATGGTAAGGGGTTTTTTCTTTTGTTTTTCTTCAGTTTTTCTTTAGGAAGTTCAAGGATTTTCTTGAGAGTTGGCTTATTTCTGATGTTATAATTCACAGCCAGTTTTATGCACACACTATCAGTATGGAAAAGACATACAGAGTGTCCTGGTTTCAGGTAAAACAGGACCAATTTTGTTCAGTAACTTTACTTTTTAGCTAGGCCTCTTCTAACTGCTGAAATTAACAGCGTGCTGTGCAGTCTTGCAGCATAGCGGGTCAGCGGACCAAATCTGCGGGTGGAGGTGTTTCAGAATGCCTCAAAGGGTGAGGACAGCTCAGTCTCTAGGTGGTCTTCCCAGGACCTTTTAATAGCAGGCATGGATGACGAGGCGCTGCACATATACAGCCCCGTTTCTGTATCAGCAGCCAATACTGTACGTGCTCAGACTCTGTAACTGATTCTTTCATCTTGATAACTTAAGAGTTGAAGCTGTTGTTATAAGTCCAAAATATTTTGTGTGTTATTTTGTTTTCCTGATGAAATCAGAAAAAAAATTCCTTGCGATTTGAGGATGACTTATTCAACCCAATATCGATTGTATACTTTCGTGGCGTTTTTCAGAGATTCTCAAAATCACTGAAAGATCTTTTGCTACATTTTAGACTCAGTAATCCCCTTAGTGGGTTTGTCGGAGATGTCTAGGACCTGTTCAATGATCCTTTCTTAGCATAAACCAATTTGAGCAGATGTATTTCAGCTTGTAGGAAAGAATACCAAATGACTGCCATGCTGGAGGGCATCCTGCTAGGGATTGCCACTGTTTAATTTAGAAATTACATAGTTTTTAAAAATAGTTTGTTAGTCAGATGGGAGAAAAGATCTTCCAGGATGTCTCAATTAGAATGTCCTAATCAGCTAGTTATGATGTCCTCCTGCCTGACTCAATGAATTCTTCAGCCCATTAACAGGAACAATAGCACCAGGAGAAAATCAGAGTGATGTCACTGTGTGAAAGGCACTCTCTGGGTGTTATGAGCTGAGGTCTTTGTAGGCAGCAGGATCTTTTGAACCCCAGTATTATGTCTTCCTCAACTATTCCTAAATGAGAGGGTTTCCCTTCTCCCTGCACACTGCTATGAACCTGCAGACTTCTGTCTTCTTGGCTTTTATAAAAATTGTCCCAAATCACACTTATTAGAAATGTTGAAACTATTTGTTTTGATGTTTCTTAAGTGAAATGATGTACCATGTTTAAAAGCCATGTCATTTTCATCAGCCAAAGACATCTGACAAATTCAGTCCAAATTTCCTAACTGTTTGGACTCCTTAACACTACATTTTTTTTCATTAAGTGAAGAACTGCAGTCTTTTTTTCTCTAACTTTAAAATTTGGTTTTAATGCAAATGGGTCAGTTTGCAGTAGACGATGTTACATCTTCAGAAGTTTTTTAACTTTTCAAAGGAGTATCCCAAATGTCACAAAATATGATTTTATCATAACCAGTATTTTATTACGTGCCAGTTTGAATACTGGAGCTGCATCTGGATCCGGTTTAGAGCCACCTAGTACAGGTAAGGTGTTGACAAACTGGATTAATTCCACCAGAGTACCACCTAAGCAATTAGGGGACTGGAGCACGTGAGAAAGTGAGGCAGCTAGATTTGTTTAGCCTTGAGGAGCAGGCAATGGTAGTAGCTGTAAAGAAAACAGATTCTGTTTGGAGGCACACAGAGAAAGGATAGGGGTTAATGGCTATAAGTTACAGCAAGAAAAATTTGATAAGCTATTAGGAAAATTATTTTACAGTGAGAGTGGTCAATGCAATGGACACTGGAATGCATTGCCGTGTCCCTACTTGATTGGGCTGGGTAGAATCATAGAATTGTTTAGGTTGGAAAAAACCTTTAAGATCATCGAGTCTAACTATTAACCTAGCCCTGCCAAGTCCACCACTAAACCATGTCCCTAAGCATCACATCTACACATCTTTTAAATACCTCCAGGGATGGTGACTCAACCACTTCCCTGGGCAGGCTGTTCCAGTTCTTGACAACCCTTTCAGTGAAGAAATTTTTCCTAATATCCAATCTAAACCTCTTCTGGTGCAACTTGAGGACATTTCCTCTCACCCTATCACTTATTACTTGGGAGAAGAGACTGATGCCCACCTTGCTGCAGCCTCCTTTCGTGTAGTTGTAGAGAGCAGTAAGGTCTCCACTCAGCCTTCTTTTCTCCAGACTAAACAATCCCAGTTCCCTCAGCCCCTCCTCATAAGACTTGTTCTCTAGTCTCTTCACCAGCTTCGTTGCCCTTCTTTGGAGACAATCCAGCACCTCAATGTCTTTCTTGTAGTGAGGGGCCCAAAACTGAACACTCACCAGTGCCAAGTACAAGCGAACAATCACTTCCCTAGTCCTGCTGGCCACGCTCTTTCTGATACAAGCCAGGATGCCATTGGGTAAGGTGTCATCCTCTCTCTATCTGACTCAGTGAATACTTTGTGTGAAAGCAGAACTTGACTGAACAACGCCCTGAGCAACCTGGTCTGACTCTTCAGTTGGCTCTGCACTGAGCAGGAGGTGGGAATAGAGACCTCGAGGTTCCTTCCAGTCTAAATTACAAGTTTATATTGATGTCTCATTTCTTGGAGTGTAAGGGAAGAAGACTTTTGTTGGAATAGCTAAATACAAATGAGCCTGGAATCTGCCTGGGATGAACTTTTTTCCCTGGTTTAACTAAGGAAGCCATGAATTTTGGTTCCACACATTCTAAGGAAATACTCTTAACGCCAAAGTTGTTAGCTTTTTTGAAATAGATAATGATCTGTTCTATCCTTATGTGGTTTTTTCCAATTATTTTTCATTTGCGTGAAGCTTGCTTCCCCTCTCCCAGACCAAATAGAAAGCTTTCAGAATGACAGAAGGTTTTGAAATGCCGGAAGTATCTAAGAACTAGAGTAAATTTCTCGTTCAGATTGAACTATAAAAGGCTAGCATCCCTGGAACCTGGGGTTTCTGTCAGTAGTGGTTGGGCGGGCAGAGTTATCACTGTCTATTGAGAGACCTGGATTTGTGAAAAGTGGGAGATATCATTTGACTGGATGAAGAGCAATTGAATAATGCCATGCAGTATGAAAAATTTTCACTGTGTTTCTAGGGAATGGATGTAGTCCACATTCTGAAAAGGTGTCAGTCAGCTGTCTATGAGATCCTTTTTTTGGGAAAACTGAGGTGTGAATACATAGTTGATCTAATGTGGACCTATAAAATATGTATTAAAATAGCAAGATTATCTGAACTGATCCCTTCAGAAACATATGTTGGAAACAGTTGTATTTAAACAAATTTGCTTTTACTGTCTTGGTGGTGTCACCCATTCAGACTTTACTTGCTTGACACTTTGGCACTCTCTTTCTTTGCTTTTGTTCTCTGCAGTCTATTACTTGGGAATAATGCTGTTTTCTTTTTTCTTTTTTTTTCCTGAAGGGTGGAGAATGCCTTTCCTGGAGGGACAGGCAGGTTTTCGCTTGTTCATTCAGGTGCATTCCTAACCTTGGAGCAATGCATTTACCTCCCTGAGTGTTTCTGTCATCTTGCTTCAACCTTATACTGAATTCTTCATCCTGCGTTTTCCTTTCTCTGCTCACATGGAAGCTTGCTGCTCTAGTGGTTCCACCCACGACCTGACGTGCATGCTAAGCTTTAGAGACTGCGCAAGGACTAATGAATCAAGTTCTTACAGCATGCGTGTGACAGAGTTCATCATGCTGTCAAGTGAATTGCTGGGCAGTGATCTCAGGGACAAGCTTACACTGTGTATGTGTGCAGAATTATGCCTGCAGTGTGGTATGTATACCTGAACGAGCTAATTGAATAAATAATAATGAAATGAGTGTCTAGTAGATTAGGACAGTCTATCTTGAGTGTTCATCCATAGTGTTACTTAAGCCAACCAAGTGCAAACCACAGTTGTCTGCATGTGTATCTAAACTTTGTTTTGAGTAAACAAAACTCCAGTTTCCAGAATTTCTCGGTGTCAAAATCAAGATTTGCCTGATAGGCCTCTTCTAAATCCTCAGAGTCAATTAAAACTCTGCATGTGCTGCAGTTACTGTGCTTCATCTTACTATGAAAGCATCTAGATCCTGGAAAGCATGCTATATACTAATATATTGTAGCAATTTTTGACTTGTGGTAATGAAATGGAGAGTGACAGAGAGAAGTACATCTTAGAGTGAAAGAACTGTGTGTGTATACTTATAGGACCTCCAGTCTGCCAAATTTATGTACGCTGTAACAATTTGAGAAGCTGTATTTTCAGCTTATGGTGATTCTGTCCATTTTTCCTTAAACAGATAAATGAGGAACACTTTAATCTTTTACATCATACACATTATGGAAACGTATGTTGAGTGTTTGATTGTATGCTTAACGTTTGGGGCAAATGGTTTAGCTTTCTGTGCCTTGAGAAAAAAGAAATGACAATTTACCGTGTAAATGGGGAGTAAATTAATCTGATATAATCAGTAATTGTATCAAATTATTTATGAGCTTATTGTACTTTTCATGCAGCTGACATTGAACCAGGCTTTGATACTTACAGCGCCTGTTTGCTGTTGCAGGTACATGTCAACTTTGTATTCACATCCAGATTTTCCAGAAAAAGGACCAAAGGAGATTAATCAAGAATTGATGAACTCTGTGAGTCACAACCCCCTTCTGCTGCTCACTCCTCAGAAAGTCAAGCGCTACATTGAAGCACTGTGGAATAAGAAAAGCTCAGGGCAGCCTGTCACCTTCACAGATATCTTTGGAATGCTAATAGGTGAAACACTTATCCATAATGTGAGTTCATTTTTTAGGATTATTAGAGTTGTGAAACTTGCATAATAACCACTGTTACTGTTTTTTTGAGATGACCTTGGTAAGCATGTTTAGCAAGAGGAATGTTTAAAATAGATACTGAACAGATACTGGATTAGAAACTTGTAAAATGCTTTCCTTGCTCTGGGACATGTTTCTGAACAGTACTTATTTCTTTGAGAGCTAGGAAAACATCATGCATTTGTGTGCAATGGAAATTAACTCAACCGCTGGGGAGTTGCAGCGATCTCTTAGCATTGTGTGTCACCTATTAAAATTACTGCTCAAGCAATTTCAACAAAAAAATTCAAAATGTTGTAACATCTTTATGCACATTTTGCTATAAGAAAAGCAGCATTTACTTAACAAAATGCTAATTTCAAGGTGAAAGATCTACATCTCTATTTATTGTTGCTTGTTTTTCTGAGAAATGAGACAAGAGGAAGGCTTCATACTCTTGTATTTTATTATTGACAAATCCTAATTGACTGAATCAGGCACACAGGCTTCAAGTTCAAATGAGTCAAGTGAGCAGAATTTGGATTTGATCTTATCGTAAGATTGAAATGTGTTAATAGATTCACAGATGTGTTTTACGCACTTGTGTCTTTCATAGGTATACGTTGCCATTAGGTTTTAAACACTCTAAATACAATACTGAAAAACTCTAAAATACGGAAAAAGAGGCAATACAACTTTTAGTAATTGTGATATGTAAGGGTAACTTTCAGAGGATGAAGGGATGTTAATGATCCTGCGCGGTTGGTTAGAAGTCCCTGTTAACTAAGGAGTTAAACAAAGGCAGATGTACAAATGCAGATGTTTAGCTTAAATCTGAATCTGACACAATCGGTGAAAAGTGGAAAATAAGGCTCTTGGTTATTCACAGATAGCACATCTTAGTACTATAATGTCATAATCACTTTCAGTCTTTCTTAATTGCAGACTCCAGAATATTTTCTGGGGGAGATGCAGATCCTTGGTTAGTAAATGTAAGCCTCTTAATAGCCCATTTGCTTTTTTTAGTTATCTTCGCTGACTTTTTAGAAACAGCATGGATTGAAAAACATTACGTGATTATTAATGGTGGTTCTACCTAAGATATTTTTCCTTGTTTTTGTCTTTTACAGAAGCAGAGGGAAAGAACTTGCTTTGTCCAGCAATACTGTTTTCTTTTTGGCCATGTTATTTTGAATTCTGTAACACATGCTTATTTCATCTTCCTATCATGTCTTCTCCCACTCTTTCCTTCCTGAATTGTGCGGTTAAAAGGCATTCAAGCAGATTACTTCCTTTTACAAATTCTTCTGTTCTGTTTGTCTTGCAAATAACTGAGTTTGTCCGTGTGGTGAATTGGGTGGGACTGACCACTGAAATGAATGACAGATGCTCTCTGACCTCTTCAGAGAGAGCGGTCAGAGGTCAGAGAGGTTCAGAGAAGGGAGAGTTACCTCCCTTCTGGGAGAGTAGGAAGAGAGAGAAAAAGACCTACGAATTTAGAAAAGGAACTAAAACTACTTTGATGAAAATATTAATAAAATAATAAAAAGGAAATAATGAAATGTATACAGTATATACAAACCCATATTGAGCTCCCAGGATGAAAAATCATGTCACTGGCAGGCACTGGGAAAGCTCCAGACTGGACTCAGTGATGGATGGGAACTGGATTCTGGATCTGGATTCAGGAATGCACAGATCAGGATCAAGAGCAGATGAACAGAGTCCTCCTTGAACGCCGGCCATTGAAGGAAGAGCTGGCCCTTGGATCCCTCAGCTTTTATACTGAGCGTGATGCAGATGGGATGGAACACCCTGTTATTAGTCAGTTTTGGGTCACCTGTCCTGTCTGCTCCTCCCCACAGGTGCAACACCTCTACGCTTTTCTGCTTCCACCCCTCCAGTGGGGCAAATAACAACGTTGTCTGGCCTTGGTTGTTATAGCAATAAGTATAAGCAAGAGCCTCTCTGCATAACATTCCTTGGCATAATTTAGAAACAATCAAGTCTTACTGGTCTGAGAGCGGACACCGTCAGAAAAAATACGCTGTTAATTTCAGGGAGTTTGGTTAGTCAGAAGAGGCTTAGCTGCAAAGTAAAATTACTGAACAGAAAACTGATTCTGTTTTACCTGAAAACAGGACATTGCACCTCTTATTTCGTACCATTTGCATCATGCTCAAATCACTATTATTTTTTATCTATCAAGTATATATACAGTCCATTTTCATTCTCTTTGAGGATTTCAGAGAAACGAGTAGTCTCCCAAATAAAAAGCAGGCCTTAGTAGGATCCATTTGGACATAATGTCTTTCTTTTCATGCAGAGAATGGACACCACTTTGAGCAACATGAAAGAAAAAATCAATAATGCACAGTGTGCTCTCCCGCTCTTTACATGTCTTCATGTCAAACCAGATGTCTCAGAGCTTATGTTTGCAGGTATGTTTTCAATCTGCGTATTAGAGTCACTTGTGGAAAGAAGAAAGAAGTGCACGGCTGACAAAAAAGCCTGTTTTTTAAAAACTTCTGAGAATAATTTTATATTGCAATTTAGTACACTTGGAGATTATTAATCTTATGGCAAGGATTAGGAAGGAATTTGCTATATGAAACATTCTTCCAGGTTTAACAAAGTGCATTGCTATGAACTGAGTACAGGGAGATTTTAATTTTAAAAAAGAATAGGAAGTTGTGATGTTGAAGGATATATCAAACAGGCACATGATAAGGACTGTTCTGATGGGTTTTAAAAGCTGGTTGGGAAATGGATGTATTTGTGTTCAGCAGATTCTGGGAATCTGACAGTAGAGTCTGATAACATGAAATTACTCAGAGATAAGTGATCACGTAATTGGGTAGGTGGATACTTATTTGATTGGTGCAGTATTTACACCAAGTTTATAGGAGAACAGGCATCAAATGGGTGTATTCCTCATGGCATACCATGGAACTGAGCCTTTTCTTAGATCTTAAGATGCATCTTTTCCTGTTCATGCAAAGACAAACACACTGTATTTTAGGTCAATGGCCTTTTATTTCTCTATCATTCTGGGGTCTGGAGACTTATTCTTAGACCATTTTGTAACTATTCTTTTTTTTTTTTTTTTTTTTTTTTTT
>VZSF01009820.1:25761-68312 GCA_013398295.1 Chionis minor | reverse complement strand
TTTTTTTTTTTTTTTTTTTTAAACCCAAAAATAAGTCTGACACCATAACAGCCTCTTTAGGTTTCTGTAAAATGTTAAGTGGTGGCCAAGTTTTGTTCTCTATGTGTTACAAAAAAAATTATTTTGTACCAATTGGAAAGAATATTGCTTATCCATGAAGTAGCCAAGTTCATTGCTGGAGTCAAGGCAAAAAAAAAGCTGGTGTTTCATGAACAGCAGAAAGCTGCTTACCAGCAGCGTATCAAACAGGTAAAGGAAAATGTCTTAGTCATAAAAGAATATTGCTTTTTCTAAGAAGAGTGAAATTAGAATTGAACAAACAAATATACTACCTCTTTTTACTTTTTGTGCAGTGTGGAGTACTGTTGGTAACAGAAAAGGGGCTTTTGCTTTTATTTATTTCATACGTTTTAATCCCATCTAGTAGCCTCAGTTGAGAGTGGATCCAATTGTGTTAGGTGCTGTACAAAGAAAAGGATATATATCTATATCTATATAGTTATATATAAGACTGAGGAGGGAAATACCAAGTGACTTGTCCGAGGTTTATAAGTCAGACATTGTATCCACGTTTCCTAAAAAGATTATTTGGAAAAATTGCTGTCAAAACTTTGTTTGTAATGGAAAATGAAGGTGCAAATTAACTTAATTTTTTCCTGGGAGAATTGTCTACTTTCCTCCTTAGGAAACTGAAACTTTTTTGTTTGAAAATAGAAGTATTTTGGTTTTTTGTGAGCTTCTGTTTTCTGAGAAATTTTATTTGGGTTACTCATTTACCATTTTAAAAACAAAATTATCTTTAGTTAATAATGGCCTTCTCTAAACAAGACCCAAAGCACCTGAAGGCTGATCTAATTTCTCTGGCCTTACCGATTGGTCTAAAAAGGTATTACTTCCACCAATGGATCTTGGGTTTGGTTTTTTGAGGCTATCATCTATATCATTATATAGGGTGCTAGATCTTGATTGTTTCTATTGTAAGCTTTTTTTTCTCTTTTTGGACCTGAACAGATATTCTTTATGTGAAATATATGGTAAGTTTTGAATACAAATGAAAACAAAATACACTTTCCTATTTACTAGATTATAGATGTAGGTTAGATCTTTCATGTTATTTCAAGTTGAAATGCAGTAATTATATCAGATAAAATTCCTTCTGGGAGTGATGGTGCAAGATTTCATGCAGCTGCTAATAGCTTTCATGCCCCAGGCTCTGCATGTTTTCCCTACCACTAGCATTTCTGACCCAGGTGGCGCCAGCCATACCCAAAACTGCAGTAATCATTTTAACTGAACATAATTACAGGGATTTAGTTAAAGACAGCTTTTAAAAAATAAAAAAATAAAAAAATCTAGTAATTACCTGAAGATACTGATATCCAGTGTTAAAGAGGGGAGTGCAATATAATGTTTGGCTTTAGTATTGTGTGTCTCCATCCCCTAATAGCCTTGTTCATCAGCTTTGCTGCTGCTGCAATGCCAGATCAGTCAAAATTTGGATTTTGGGGTTTTGCTCTTGCAAGTCCTTACAGTAACCTTATGTCTGTTAGAGGGTAAATGCGTGTGTTGCTGCATACCAGTAAGTGCTGCAGAATTCATTTGGGAAGCAGGGCTGCCTTGAGGTATGGATTCATAGCACTCAAATCCCAGGCTCCAGGTTTCAGAAGGATCCTTCAATTGGTGCTCAGCTAGCCATGTTCATCACACATACTGAGTATGTGGTTTTGATCTGCCCACATGCAGCAAGGCTGGACTGGAAAGTGAATCTGGTCTCAGTGTGTGAGTACAATCCATGTATTTATGTGTCCAGTCCTGACTGCCAAATGCTTAATGTTGGCAGAATATTGCCTCTGTTTTCCCTACTGAGAACAGGAAAGATCTGTTGCATCTTCAGCTGGTACGAAGCAGTCTAGAGTCACGATCTCTACATCAGGGCCGCATCCAAAGTGCAGTGAGCACAGCTGAGAGTTTGACTTGAGTACATTTTGGATTAAGCCAAAGCCAAGGAACTAGCCCAGTTTACTGGCATGAAAACACTAAGTATTTCTCTTGGTATACAGTTCTTGTCTCTTGGGACATTCAAGTCCTACTCATTTAAATGGCCACTGTCTCAACGAGTTTCTGAAATAGCACGAGCTAATGCTAAAGCCCTTTACTTTTAAGGCAGAAATCTTATTTCCCTAAGCAGGATTTGTGATTTGAGAAATCATAATCTTCAGTGCAAATACAAAAATGAAAGTGGATTATCACAGTTTAAATTAATTCTAACTCTAAATTTAGTTCTGCTGTCAACATGGTTCTGAAATACGTATCTGCTAATTCCTGTTCGTATATCTGAAGGGAAATACCCTTAAATTCCTCAACTGGATCTTCAAAGGAATTTCCCTCTGCGCCAATAAATTTGAAGATTTATGGGTGGTTTATTTGGAAAATAGGATGTTGTATTTGACTTAGCGTAGATAAGCATTGCCCCACGAAACGAAACTCTTGGCAGTCATGGTTAAATCTGCCCTTTTCAGGACAAGTCGTTAATCTGATGCTTAACATTTCAGCAGAAACACTGAATATCTTGAGGAGTGTGTGTCATCCTGTGACTTACGGGGATTTTTCAAAGCTGTTTCTTCTGCCTTTCTATTTCAGAATTATTTCTAATTTGTTTATAGAATCAGTGAAATCAATCAGTACAAAAAATAAGATAAAATGGATGGAGGAAATATTAAAAATGTAGGGTATTTTTTGTTTGTTATTGCTCTGTTTTTGAAATTAATTCTCTGATGTAAGCAACTCCACTGGTATCAAAGAAAATATTTCAAAATCAGCTAAAAAACATTTTCAAAGAAGGCATATATCATAGAAAGTAAATCCCTTCTGAAATTTTCTGATAAGATCAGAAAATGCATTTGAACGTTTGAGTCTGTATTTTTATGGTGCACTGTAGCCAATAGAATGGCATGTGCTTTTAAAAATATGTTTTACATCATTTGGTATTAATAAGTTCCTCAGCTGCCTCTCAGCTTTGGCTTTTCATATTGGATTTCACTAGAAACTTTAGTTTTTTGTGGAATTCAAATGGGTCTCCTAGAATCTTTCCCAACTTTTGTGATGCTAACTAATTTTTCTGCCACCTTTATCACTGCCCTCCACATTTTTGGTAGGATCACAGTGAAAGAAAAGAAACTTGGAACTTAGACCCACATTGCGTTTCATGCAGCAAGGAATCATATTAAAGCATGAGATGAAAACCAGATGTCATTTTGTTTTTCTCATTCATGATCACTGCTTTTATACTTCTGTCTTTACAGCCTCATATTTTTTCACTAAAGTTTATTGTGGTAAGAGAGAAGGAGAATGAAAATTCCTTCTCTGCTGTGACATTAGACATTTGAAATCAATATTTTGACTTCTGCAAAACCTAAGAGATTCTCTTGTTGGTTATTTAGCTTCCTATTTAACTCAAATTTCTTTATTTGGACAGAGGTTTCATTTGTTTATGTACACTCATCCTCTGTTTCTATTCAGGTTGAGATTGCTAACTAAGCACGATTTTATTTCTTATTTTTCAGACTGGGTGGAATTTAGTCCGTATGAGATTGGTATGGCAAAGTACGGCACTTTTATGTCTCCTGATTTGTTTGGAAGCAAATTTTTTATGGGGACAGTGGTGAAGAAGTATAGTGAAAATCCCTTGCATTTCTTGATGGGTGAGTATGTGACTGAAAGAGATTTTGAAATAAAACTAATTTCAGTAGTTCACGGACAAGGGCTTTTAAATGCATTCACACAAAGTGTGTGACAAGAAGTAGAGTTCTCAATTTATTTGGATCTTTTTTGGGATCTGAATTTGTTCAGATCTTCCATCTGAAAGATTTCACAAACGTGGATTGGCATTCCCTGTTTTTTTGTTTCTGATATGTAAATCTGAGCTTATTGCTGAGCATGTTCGAAAATCAGAGTTAGGTTCAGAGAGCAAGCAACTGCTTAAATAGTGCAACATACAGTTTTTTTCTTCTACCAGCCTCCATTCATTGTTTACTCTTTCCCTTTCAGGTGTCTGGGGCAGTGCGTTTTCTATATTATTTAACAGAGTGCTTGGCGTCTCCAATTCTCAAAATAAAGGTCCCACCATGGAAGAAGAATTAGGTAATAGTAAATAATTCTACTCTGCAAAGTAATGACTAGGAAGATTCAGTGCACTCTCACTCTGTGGAAGGACGGCACTCCGCTGGTAGTCATTTTAAGAATGTGGAATTCAAGTAACTTTTAATTGCTGACATTGCTAGATGTTGATGAGGTCAGGGAAAGAGAGTAATTTTCTTTCATTTTTGTTTCTGATCATTTTCAGAGATGCTGAAAGTCATGTGCCTATATCCAACTATTTTCATTAAGTTAAAAGAATCCAACTCCCTTTTTTATGTTGATATGCTAGTTTTTGGAGATCAGAAGCTGACAAATACTTGATAGTAATAAAGGAATAAATAAAGGGAAATAAGGATTTTAGTTTTTTAAAGTCTTCTCTTGGATACAGTTACATCACTGGACTTCAGCCTCTGTCTCCAGTCTCTGTAGGTTATAAGCTTCCAAGATGTAACTGCTCATAAAACATTGTAAATCTATTGTATTTCAAGAAAGGCTTCCCTCTATAATTAGTGAAAATAATGCTGTCAGCCTATAATCCATTTTCACATGAAATCACCTCCACTACAAACCTTACCTGAGGAGTGGAAGGTGTTGCTTTTTCAGTACTTATTGTGACTTTGAAATAATACCTTGAGGTAGTAATGAACAGTTAACCATGACTTCGTGGTTGTTTTGGAGACAAAACTATTAACCCTAACAAAATACAGATTTTTGCCAGAGAAGTTCGCTCATTTCTGGTTTTATTTCTCTCACTTAATGTTACGAGATGAAAACCATTGCCTTTTCTACTCATGTAACTGCATTGGCTTTTATTTTTCACACATAATCCAGTGAAACTGCATAACTATCTTGACTTTTGTTTTTCCCCGCTATTTTTAAGAGTACCCATTCATATATGTATGAATGAGGTTATGTGTTCCTTTTTAAAAAAAAAAAATTCACTGGTAAATAACAGAAATGGACATCATCTTCCTAGCTAATTAGGAGTTATTGAGAGGAAAGAAGCTGTACATCTACATTTTGATCAAGGTGAATGAAATGTGCCAGATATGTGGTGGAGAGGTGAGTGGTAGCTACTGCTTTAGGATTGCATTTTGTTTTCTCCACCCTTTGGTTAATCTGCTTAGTGCAGATTTCAAAAATTGCAGGCCTAAAGCCAATATATTCTGGTCAGATTCAGAACGTAGAAACGTCCACAGCAGATTGAATCTATTCAGCTGTATTTTCTATTATGAAGACAAGGTGTTTTGAAATTCTTAGCTGTTCTGATAATTAAACACTAGCATTTTAAAGTAATTTTATATTTCTTTCAACAGAAAATATTAGGCTAAAGCACCTTGTAAGCAATGACAGTTCAGACAGTGAAGATGAATCACAGCATTCAAAAGGTAAGGAAATCTTCATGTTTTATTTCATAGTTTATGTTTTTCATCAGCTTTCGTGTAGCATGGTCAAGTTTGTGGATGTTGGTAATTAGCCATAGCTGGTTTTCCTTAGTCTTAACAATAGTATCTGAGGGCTCTGCTCTCCTTTATAAATGGCAGAACTTAAGTGATAAAATTATAAAGCTTAAGTACCTAGTCCAAGGATCTTAAAGGAGCCAGTGGCTCAGCAAACTAGAGAAATGTTGAACAACAGACCTTAGGAGGGCCTTTGGCTTGAATTCATACCTCCTGCTCAAGCTGATGATCAAATGATTCTCACATATCTTCAGTCTTGGCATCATCCCAACAGGGCTTCACAGAGGCCTACAATTTCACATACATCCAAAAATGTACGAGCCAGTAATTTTCAGAAGTCTGTTGCCAGCCAGCTGTTGAGCTGGAATTGTTATCAGCCCAGCAAACTAACACTATCCATTGTTTTTAAGGGTTCCATGATCAACTATTAGTTGGTGTTTCCAGCATTCATAAATGTCTTGTAGCACCTTTACAAATGACATCTGATACAGGAACTTCCTAGTGGTTGGCACAATGTTTTAAACAATGCACAAATCCAGTTTTCCAGAAGAGGCACAACCACAAGAGGAACCCCTGGGCAGTGGGAAGAAAAGATCCTGTTGAAAATTATCCTTAGGTACCTAAACCACCTGGGGATTTCTGTGATTTTAGCCAGGGTCTCTGTCTCATCCTAATAATGCTTTCTCTATTTGATGATACTTTTGGGGACAACAGTGATTTTCACCTGAAGAAATTTATTACGTTTTCAACAACTAAAGCGAAGGTGGGAATGCAGCTTTTTGTAATTTTAGGATCTACAGGGAAAAAAAGAAAATCTTGTGCGATGAGACAGTGAATTATGTCATTCTCTCAGTTAATGATTACTTCTTCAGTTCCCCTTGTGTGTAAAGTAATAGGGAGAGGGTGATACTGCATTCTGTGTTTATTTGCATTTCCTGTTTAAGCACCTTAGCCAGCACAAAACACTGGATTTCTCTCATAGTTTGTAGATATAGTGGACAACCTACAAATCTGTTACACTTGGTAATCCCTCCGCTTATATAGGATAATATTGGACAGATGTTGGACCTCTAAACTTTGTGGTGTTTGATGCTTGTTTTTCTCTGTACTTATATAAAAATCAGCTTCTTTAAAGCCTGGATTAGAGGGGCACATTTCAGTGCTGGATTTAAAGTATCAAGCCTGAGCCTGAAATATGTCCTTAGAACAAAACACCTCAAAAAGTCAGTTTTGAGAGTATGAACGCAGGGTGACACCAATACAAGTAATTTTCTTCTGCGACGTCTAGCTGTAGGCATCTAAGTCTGGCTGTTTCATTCTACTCTTTAGTTAATTAAAACCAGATATTGATTGCAGTCTACAGTTTACTGAAAGGATATTTTCAGATATTTTAGAATTCCCGTGCTATAGCATTCTCTTTTATGCACACTGACTTTGGCTTCTTAAGGAAAGCTGGGTTTCTAGCAGTCAGCAAAGGAAGGAGAACGGTATACATCCAGATGAATTCATGTCTACATACAGTACGGATCTTGACAGCTGAAGTCTGACCCCCAAGCCCAGGAGAGTTTGCATTTTGAGTGCTAGCACAGGTGAAGCCGTATCATCATTTCCCTTGCCATCCAAACTAATTAAGTCCAACTCAGGTTATTCAATACATTCTCAATCTATTTTCCTGATGGTCACATCCATGTTACTATACTGCAGATGAAAAGTTTTACTGGCCTGTGAAGTTATGAACATGGTTTCTCTCCATTCCTCTGAAATTCTTGCAGCAGAGCTCCTTCATTCAGTCCGCAGCTCCTTGAAAGAAGGCTGTGACCCAGTTCCTTTTATTTTAATAGGACCATTATTTTAGTAGACCCAGAAATTTTTGGCTTATACTTTATACGTTAACTGTCTCACCATTGGTTATTTTCATTTTTCTCTACAGGCACTGAAAATGCTGAGGCAAATCATGAATATCAGAACAGCAGTCAAGAAAGCTGGGTGCAGAGGATGCTGATGGCTTTGGTGGGTGATAGTGCCCTTTTCAACACCAGGGAAGGGCGTGCTGGGAAAGTGCACAACTTCATGCTGGGATTGAACCTCAACAGCTGTTACCCACTCTCTCCTCTGGCAGACCTTCTTACTCAGGAGTCTGTGGAGGAAGATGAACTAGATGCAGCCGTTGCAGGTTAGTTCGCAGAAAGCCTGTGTTGCTGCATATTCATTAGTAAAACCAGAAACAGAGAGTTCTCAGTGTTGTAACATCAAACTAAGAGGCTTACAACAGCACAACAACGGGAAGGTAGGAGAGTGTTTCTGTGGCAGCAGTCATGAGTATTGGTCAGCAGCAGATGTTATGAGGTGCCTGGGTGTAACTGAGGGAACTGAACAGTGACTCCTGTCTGCTGTCTACCTCCTGTGTCCCCTGGCAGAGTGTGCAGAACAGTCAGTACCTTTTGGAGGGGAAGTGGCTCTGTGTTTTGAAGGAATCGCTGGCAGAGGTGACCAAGCTGCTTTGGTGTATGATGCCCTTCATTAAGGCCACTTTCTTACTCTCTTGGGTACTCCAAAGGGTATCCTGTGTTGTTCCTTTTCTCTTATTGGTGCTAAGCCTTCTGGTGGAAATAAAAGTTTTCCTTGTCCTTGTACAGGACTTCCTTGTTCCAAAAAAGTTGCAGCTCTCCTGTTGTCTTTGTCTTTCTCTGAAGAACCTGTGGAGGCAATACACTTCACTTGTAGACCCTTGCTTTGCTGACACCATGTTCTTCCTAATGTGACTGATCTATCAGGTGGATTCACATTTCAGGTGTGACTGGTGTGTAGGTGCATCCACATGTCATGTTGGCAAAAGCAGGAAGCAGGAATGTGGATGGAGCGTTAGAATTTCAGAAAAATGTTAATTTTCAACAGAAGTTCTGTCTTTTCTCCCACTCAATGAAGTATATGGTGTCTGGGACGGCAGCTACAAAGAATTATGACTAGTATTTTGAAGGTTTGCTATAGAGGGTGTTTATTACAATCTTTCTGATGAGAGCCAATGAATTTTGAAGTATTCTTCTGGCACTGGTGTCTTCCTTAGTAGGCAACAGAGCACGGAGTTTAGGATGTGAGTTTCCCTGTAGAAAAGGGGGATCACATTGAGGGTGCATATTGCTGGAGCCTCCACATACAGTTTCTGTGATACAAACTGCATTGCTTTTGGGTTATTACTGACATCAGTGAAGCCGAGGAACTACAGATCTCTGAAACCGGTGTTCCTTCCATGTTCTTGTGTAGCGGCACAGCACTGTCAACCATCCCTCGTAATAACAGTAGTCACTTCATCCCTTATTTTCTATTCAGAGGAAAGAGATTGTCCTAGCTGGTCATTATGCAATAGTAAATACCAGATGTCATTTAAAAGCTTAAGTAGCAGGCGTGCTCTAATGTGTATTTGTTAATGTAACAAATCCCTTTGAGTGGTTGTATAGTAATTTCCATCTGTACTCAACTTTCTAAATATTTTTATCATCTCAGAGGTGTTTACAACTGGATAATCTTAATATTTATAGTAGTTGTAAAAGAGGCAGGAAAGCGGGTAGTAAATGCATGGTTGGAAAAAATGACAGTTGATGAGAATTTTGCATAATTAAGATTTGGATAATCTTCAGAATCATCTGTCGACTTCCTGGGTTTTAATTTCAAGTGAAATAAAATGCTGGTTTGACAGAATAAGCCTGCATCTCTGAGACAATTACTTTTGAGTGCCTGAAATTTCTTTGGGTAAAATGTCTCGCAAAAGTTTGACGTAACTGATTTTTTTAGTGTCAGCTGAAGCCCACATAAACCTGACCTAACAACTCAAATCTAACAGCTATGACTTGTTGCAATATTATGGTCAAAGATAGTTTAAAAAACTTGAAACTTCTGTGATTAATACAAAATTTAATCATTCAGTAGTGTGATTAAGCTTATCCAGATTTTAATGCTGTGCATTTTGCTAATATATGTAAGAGGCTAGAAGCCCAGAGGAGTTAGACAGAAAGGAAACTTTGGTGTAAATTTCAAATACTATATATTACTCAGGCACTGGATGCATTTAAACTTTGCATATTTATTCCTACCACTAGCAGTTTACCTATCAGCTTGAGTACAGACAGAAGTCTGAATTGCTTTAGCACTTACTTTCTCTTTATTAACAGACACTCCAAAGGAGAAATAAATGAATCAAAAAGGATATAAATAATACTTTCTATCGCCAGTTGTCTCAGACCTTCTGTAGACCCACTGAGTTGTACCGCAGAGGATAAACTGTGGCAGACCTAAGCTGAAGTTACTGAGAACTGAATTTAGGGTCTGCAGTGCGTACAGCAGAGATCCCAGCTGCTGATCTGAAAGTAAAATGCTTGGCTTTGCTTTGCAATGGATTCTATTTATTCTCAGTGTTTTCTTAATTGATCTCAAATATGCTTTAAAACTTTACACCCCTTGAATGATTTCTTTTGAACTCAGAGTTGTTTGTTTCTGTGCCTTGATGTTACAGCACATCAAAATCACTTGAGAAAATGCCAAGTGAGTAACAATAAGGAAAAAATAACTCATAATCTCGGCTTCCTTATTTAAGTATTTATGGAAACTGTTATAGTAGACATACGTCAGTGGCAAATGCCCTTTTCAACTCCCATACTTCTATTGAAACTGCCATCTGCGACAAAGTTTGGTCTCTAGAACATGCTCTTTTTTATTTCTTAATACCCGCTTGTGTATCCAATTACTGCAAATCAGATAGGCATGCTGCGCTGGTTTCACACAGAGATGTACTCAAAAACATCTTGGGCTTCTCCTAGCTTGCTGTTGGATGGACCGAAATCTTCTCATGATATGGATGCATCTTTCATAAAAGCAGTCCGCATAGGCTCAGGTCCCAGACTCTCAAAGCATAAATACTCCAGTCTTCATACTGTTTGATGGATAGTGATGGATTGACTTACCAGGGCTGCTAGAGTCTATAGAATGATTGTCCTGGATTCGTGTGTTGTAAAGTATAAAAAGAGCAAAGGTTTCTTATCCAGTGTAGGCTATAGAGTAGGTGATGCTTCTTGTAGCATCAGGGATGCTTATGGTACATTACACCTCTCCCAGGAGCAATTGTAGGCACGCCTGTGGTGTCCTGACCCACAGTTGAGTCTGCCTGCTTGCATTGTCTCACTGGGGTATTGTGTGCTACTTTTGGCCTCTGGCTCCAAATCTGGTGTAAATCAAATCAAATTACAGTCTAAGTCTGCTTTTAAGGTCATGTTGTGAAAGTAACGCTGGATTATTTTCATAGCTTTTTGAATTCTGACTGCATAACGTGGACACAAGTTATACTTCAGAACTTTTCTTCTCAAAGATTAGAAATGTACATCTAAAATTAATTATAAAAAAAAGAAAAAAATTAACTCAAATTTCTCCTGTAATCACAGAAGACCATGACTAATAAAAATGATCTATGTGTTCATTATAAGTTTATTGATGGCATTATGATCTTTTACCATTTAAAATATCATAAAATTATTATGATTGCTGATAGAGTCATGAAGGCTGTAAGCAACGGGAACTGTCTTGTTCTTCAATGCCTTTTTGGTAAGAGTATGTGTACACAGTAACACTCCCATCACAAACTTTATTATAGTTGGTACAAGCCTTGTTTAAAGGATCACTGTTGACTTTCAAATTAAAATTTTGTAAAATAAGATAATACAAAGCTTGAACAAAAATGTTTCTGCAATTTTTAGAAATTCTATTAAGAACAAGGGTTAAAGTATGTTTGAAATGCTGTCTCTAAAAAGGAAAGGGAAAACAAAGCTGGTTTACTTGTGCTAAAAGGATCTGTAGCAAGTGTATTTTTTTACCAGTGGTTTTTCAGTTATGGTGAATTTGATAAACACTAATATATTTTTGTTGATTTTTGCTAATTCATTGTTATGAAATCTATCTGGTTCTAAAATAAGTCTATAAACACACTTAGCCCTTTAACAGTAGGCAATGATTTGAAAATGTTTTCTCCCTTAAAAATCAAGGTCAATGTTAGGAAACTGGTGCCTCATTACTTGGCAAAGTGCCCTCAAATAATAATAACAGAAATAAAAAGTCAAAATACATGTTCTGAGATTTTTTTTTTTGCTGCTCATAACAATATTTTTTTTCTCATGGATCCTGAAATAATAGGAACTGGAGTTTGAATTATTTTGATGGATAACATCATATAAAAATATCTTTTCAGATTACTTCCATTGCCAATATGTAGGTGCTAAGAAATTTATTTATACAAGAAATAATTATATTATTCTATTCGGCATTCCTTAGATTACACTGCCCTCTACAGATATGCGCATTAGTTTTCAGTCAAAAGGCAAAACCATGCATTTTTAAGATCTAGAGCAAGAAAAGATTGTCGGGAGGAAACTTTTAAGGGGGCCATTTAGTAGTATCGAGCAACTTTGGTAAGTGCAAAGACACTTATGAAAAATTGCTTATTTTTTCCTGAGCTGCACCTAGGGAATATTGGAGTTAAAAGGGAAACATCATCTTCTTCAGCCCTCAGTTTGGAGATTAGTTATAGGGGACTATTTTATACTGTACCGTGACAGTAATAGCAGTAAGTGGCTTACATGTAATTCTGCCCAATGCTTAAATTTCAGATATGGATATGGGTTACTGTTTCCTTTTGTTCCTAGTGTAGAAGGGAGTATGAGGTCATGAGATTTGGTGTACTTTGAAAAGCAAGTGAATTGGTGTAGGTTGAAAACCAAGCATCACGCAAGAGCAGAGCCAAATTAAGGCTTTTTAGGCAAATTTCAGTTATTTGAGGAAGAAGAGCTGGGAAGGACAGGGGGCTTGGGAGGGAACCTGGGGGAAGACGTTTGGACAGGCATTGTAGGGCATTGAGGGGATGTACATTCAGAAGCTGTCTCTTGATGTCCCATAAACACTTTCCTAACTGTATTAGTTGTTAGGGATGAAGGGGTAAAGCTGGGAAGGCTAGGTTCAAACCTGGGCGTTTGTCCCCTTCGGTTTTTCCTCAAGCCACTGCTCCTTCTGCTTTGGGACAGGGTGTTTGGCCTTACTGAAGTCCCTTCCAGCTCTGTTTTTTTTCCATAGGTTCTCCAGTTGTTAAGACAAGAGTTAAGCTTACACATGACTTCGCAGTATGCTTAGTCGGGATACTGTAAATTTTGAATTCTGTGGAATCTTCAGTACTTGGGGAAACACTTGAAAGTCTGTCATAATTTCACTTCTTAACTGGTGTGTTCCTGTTTTGTTTTGTTTTCATTTGTTCTGCTCAGACCCGGATGAGTTTGAAAGGATATATGAGCCACTAGATGTGAAGAGCAAGAAGATTCATATAGTGGACAGCGGGCTTACGTTTAACCTGCCGTACCCACTTATCTTAAGACCTCAGAGAGGGGTTGATCTCATCATCTCTTTTGATTTTTCAGCAAGGCCAAGTGATTCCAGTCCTCCTTTCAAAGTAAGTAAGATAGGGCATTTCTTTCTCTGTGTTAATAAATTTCACTCAGTTGTATTCTTCCATTCGGGTTGGTTGCACATTTCATGGTTCCAGAAGGCTATTGCTATTGTATCGACAGCGTTGGAGCAATTTGTTTCCACGTCAAGGCAGAATATTACACTCTGCCTCAGTTCCTGTTTACATGACTCACATGAGACAACTGACACAAAGAAGGCTGATTAATATAATTCGTTTGAAGTAGTCGCTCTGTTGTTTTTATGTAAGTCTTGCCTACGCACTGAATTGCAGAATTTTATTTTATGTCAGTATTAAACAAGTCATTTACCATTGTGCTAGTGCTTTAGCTCTACACAGCTATTCTCCTTTGTGATGCTGTGTTGTAAATGGATGGTTTTCTGTCATCATCTTGCAGAAATGTGTCTCAGTCTCTTTGGTCTTGCTAAATACATAACATTTTGGAAGTAGGGCTAACTGTTCATTTACATCTCAAAAGGATAATCCCACTACTGGTTTAAGATTCCTAAATCCATTCAGGCCGGAGCAAAGCAACAGCAGAAAAATACAGATTAAATGACATGGCTGTTCTCTGTAGCGGGTGTGGAAAGCACAGCTTTCAGACCTGTACAACCTAAGCATCCAGGCAACTCCACCTGATCAGAAGGCTCAGTTGGATCATTTTGGTAGCTGACACAGAAAAAGCAGCACTTAGGAGACTACTGTGAGGTACTCAAAAAAGATGCGGTAAATATTTGACACCCAAGTGGATTTTTTAAAGTTATTTTTAAGGCAACCAAGAGAACATGCCTGTTCGAGAAACAACTGGCATTCTTTTTTGCTTTACAGACAAATTTCGATCGGAGCAAACAGAGTATTTTTTTCCTTCCTCTTGTAGGAAGGGGACAAAACCCCGAGACAGCATTAGAAAATAATAGCAGTAGCAAAATGAACTCTAAATCAGTGTTGTTAAATGCAAAGAAATACAAGCTTCAGGAGAATAAAAAGGAGTAAATTCTGGAATCTCTAGGTCTCTTGGGGACTACTTGGAAGATCTGAGCACTGAGAAGAGTCTTACTACTGCTGAGATCCTTCATTTTTCCTTAATTGGCTGAATCCCACAGTCTGTTTCTTCCTTTAATTTTCTATTTGTTTAAGAATTTGTCTCCTTTTTGGTCATGTCTGAATATATTCCCCATCAGCTAAATTTACTGACACAGCATGATAATCTCCTCTGAAACATCTTTTTTTCTCCCTTTGTTAATGTTCTGCACGTGAAGTCTGTGCAAAAGGCTGTATATAGTCATCTCAGTTACTCTTAGCCTATGCATTGAGCTTTCTGTCTCCATCAGCTGCAATTTTCCATTCCATTTTGGGGACGATAACATGGAGAGATTGATTGCAAGTCAAGTAGTGTCCTGAAGGGTTTTCTGTAAACTCTTAATTTCAAAAAGGCAAAACCTTTTCACGCCAGAAAAACTGGTAGGAAAATTGAACAGTGCCTTAGGTTTTCAGCTGCCGTTGAAGGGAACGGTTCATTATTTCTGAAGCGCAAATACGTGTGTAATAAAAAGTGTGACATACCTCCAGCTAAAACACAGGTATAGTCCACAGCAGAGGCTATATGCTAATGACCTAAAGGACAGAAGCCAGTTTTGTTTACTGTCTGTGTAATCCCATTGGCTCTGCATGCATTGCAGAGTAAATGCCAGTTCAGGGGTTGGCCTGCGTATATGGTAGTGCTCTAATATAATTTTATTACTCCAACACGTAGGGAAATCAGCCCGCTGAAGTCAATGACTCTACTCTTGTTTCACCATTTTACACCCACTATCTTTTAATCTCTTGCGTATCCAAAACATTTGCCCAAAGAAGGGTCCTATTTCATTCAAAACCAAGATTAAAGATGTTGACCTTCCCTCTCCTCCCTCTCACACACCCTCATTACATGCTTTTGAGTCATTATTTACAAATTATTTTGTTTACTGAGTTGTCACAAGGGAAAAAAAGCCTGTTTTCCAGACTTACTTCTTCACTTAGCATGCTTACAAATGCTATTCTGTGCTCTGATGTGACTCTGAGCATAACAATGCATGGATCGGTGTTTATTAACTCTCGTTGGTTTCCATAGCACCAAACTCAGTTTGCAAGTAGAATTACAGATGGTTTTTTCTAGCTGTCAGCTCTGTAAATTCACACTAAGATTTATGTGACAGACCAACTCTTTCCTTCCTGTGAATCATCACAGGTGGTGAAGACAGGCAAGCTGAACTAGGTGCTCAGTTTGCCATACTGGGTCATCTATACAAAGATTGACTCGATCAATGCTGCTGTAAAGAGTCACAAGTTAATAAAACTGCTTCTAGTAACCAATTTGACCAGTGTCTTTTTACATAAAATCTCACTTTGCAGTGGATGATTATATGCACCTGAGCCTTTGTTATCTTTTCAGGAAATTTTACTTGCTGAAAAATGGGCCAAAATGAACAAGCTTCCTTTCCCAAAAATAGACCCAAATGTATTTGATCGAGAGGGCATGAAGGAGTGCTATGTTTTCAAACCAAAGGATACCTCTTCAGAGAAAGACTGTCCAACTATAATCCATTTTGTTTTGGCTAACATCAACTTCCGGAAGTATAAAGCTCCAGGTGAGCACACAGTTTCTGTTGTTAAATCTAGCGTTTCCTTTGAAGCTTTATATTGACTTGGTGATTATATACTAGAATTTTTTTGTCTCTGAAATAACTCCTAAGTCTATCTGTAGTAGTTAGGGATTTCCTAAGATCTAACATTTTGGTTGTATTTTTGTATTTGTTGTGTATGCAGGCATTCCAAGAGAAACACAGGAAGAGAAGGATTTTGCAGACTTTGACATTTTTGATGATCCAAATACACCATTCTCTACCTTCAACTTCCAGTATCCCAATGAGGCTTTCAAGAGGCTTCATGATCTAATGGAGTTCAACACCCTCAATAACATAGATGTATGTATGCCAGTGTGGAAGGGGCTTAAAGGGTCTAGGTTGTTAAATGGGAAAGTAAGTGATGCGAGTAAAGCGCTAAATCTGCCATACAGAAGGTCCAGGGGATCAGTGTTTGCCTGATTGTTATGACATAGAAAGTGCTTCCTGCATTTAGTTCTGCCCCTTTGTATTCTCAGAATTGAGGCTGGATCAAAGCCCATTATAATCAGTGGGAAAAAAATGCTTTATTTTAATGAGAGCTGGAGTATACCCTAGGTAAGTTCTTCGTGAGCTTGTGTAGAAGCATGCACAAACTGTGGCATGGTCAACTTGCATCCTTCCAGCATGGGAAGGAAAGAAGACTCTGGTCACTGTAGGTAACACAATGGCTGGAGTTACCTGAAGAGAATAGGATGAGATACACTGTGAGAATTAAGTAAAGAGAATTTGGTGTTTTTACTTGACTTCTATTTCTGAAGTACTGAAATATCAGTGTTGTAGGGAGTATTACCATATATGATCCTCTGTCAATAATAAACCACTAAGCAAATACACTTCTGAAAAGGCCAGAGGTTCTTTCCAGTGGGGAAAAAAATAGAAGTCTAAACAGTACTTCTGGGGCTTAGAAGGTTGGTGTGATATTGTGGCCATCTTCCAAAGGGAGGAACTATTGAAGTGTAGACTCTGTGTTTTTCATAAAGTTTGAGCCTGTGGTTGTTAGGATCCATTCCAATTCATATTCTTTTCAATTTGGTTCCTGTGGTGTTTTTTGCTATTTTACCATCAAAAGCAAAGGTGACTGTGTAGGATGTAGACGTTATGTTCAGGATTTTATATTGAGTTCTTTATGATGATTTTCTAATTGGAAGAAAAGAAAAACGGAAATTTTCTGTAAAGATCTCTGGAAGTCTCTTTATCAACTTGCTGCATAATAATTATTTTTAATTGATACTAGCTGTAACGTGACACCAGGATCCCAGCATCTGTAGAGTGACTTGCTATATTCACAAGTGTAAATGATCATCCCAGATAGAAAAATTACTTTTTTTCCTCAGTATAGTAAAGAAATCTTGTTACTTCAGGACAAGGGAAGCAAAAGTGAAGTTTTAATCTTCCACAAGATAGTAATCATTTTCTGTAACCTTTAAGTATGGATTTTCTCCATGTTCTGATTTACCCTTCAGAATTTCACTGGGACTCAGTTTAAATTGTGTATAATCTTGTGTGACTTCTTTGGCATTGGTGGTATCCTGTTCCATCTTTACATTAAAATCAGTGCTTTATACATTCAAGAAATAGTATTCGTAATAGTACTCAGCAATCACTTTTTTCAATGGTGGAGCATTGTTATAAGTAGGAACAACAGTTATTAACATCTAAAGGGGTCTTTTCTATCAGTTAATAAATCATTAAAATGCTAGTTATTTCCCTGAATTACACTTTATTCACTGTTTTCCAGGTGATCAAGCAAGCTATGATGGAAAGCATTGAATACAGAAAAGAGAATCCATCTCGCTGCTCCGTGTCTCTTAGCAGTGTTGAAGCAAGGAGATTCTTTAATAAGAACAATCTTAACAACAACCATACGTAGAGGATGTGTTGTAGCTCCCACTCCTTGAAGAAGCTAGTTCTGTGTTTATAACTGGAGTCAAAAAGACATTATCAGAGCATCACTGCTCCTGAATAGGGCTGTGCAAAACTCCTGGAAACATTTTCGTGTGAATTTTCAATTTTCAATATAATTTTATACTTCTTTTTTAAAACTAAAAACATTTACATTTCAGTATGCTGATATCCTTATTTTAAAAGGTATGGAATTAGTTTATTTCAACTATGGTCACTGGGTTCAGTGATTTATTTTTTTTCCTTATAAAATTGTAAGCACTGGTTTCTCATAGTGGGGCCATTGTCTGATTTTTAGTTGATGTAAACTGGGCATATCTCAAAATGTAAGGTGGAATTAGAAACACAATAGAATAAAACTTTAGTAACAGAGACAATATGTACACCTGGGCTTAGGCCCAGATTCCACTCCGCTGTGTATCAATGAGAAGATTTCCTCTGACTTTGCTTTGAAAAGTCAGTAATTGCTAACTACTGCTAGGCAACAGCAGCTCCCTAGTATATTAAGTTGCTTGGCTGCTTACGAGCTCTGTTAAGATTGATCTCTTATACGGGAAGGGGTTTTGCTCACTAATAATCGTTGGCTACGTTTGCCTTACCAAAACTCCCTCCTCAAGCTGTGTTTCAGATTTTGCTTTTCTTGCATGAGCTGGGTCTCTTAAAACAAACAAACAGGTATCAAAGAAATGGGGTTTATGTCTTTGATATTATAAGTAGGCTCCTCAACTGGTTATTAATGCTAGTAGAGCTTTTGTAACTGATGCTAAGAAGGGTCTGCGCTTGAATCTTCTAATCTCAAATATTGTCACAAAAATTGAAGTCCACTTTAATGAGGTCCACACTGTTTAAGCATTGTTTATCCACTCAGCAGAAAATCCAGCCTCTTACATTTTCTTTTTCTCTTTTGTTCCACGAAATTACATTGCTGGAATTCTTGAGCTAGTAGCAGCTGTGTTAAATTATTGTTAGTTCATGTATTTCTGACCCAAATGTTTATAGATAGATTAAAATTGATTTTGCATTTGATCATGATTAAAGGCATCACATGTCTGCAAAGGGACAGTGGCGATGTTTACTGGGGATAGATAAAATATTCCTAGGTAAGAATGTGAAGTAGTTCATGTGCTAAGGGCTATTTTAAAAAATATATTTTTAGTACATTGAGTAAGGAAAGACCGTGCCTAGACATAGATTATTTTAGTACTATCTCAGCAAGTGTTGAGATAACTCTGCAAATGCATAGAAAAATGCAGTCTCACCTCCATAAACTTACAGCCTCCTTTGAAATAATGTAATCGGCAAGTGTGTAACATGGGAAAGAGCAAAAGGAACTGACAGGGTCACGGATGGCCTTGCACTGTGTGCAAGGTCTAGGAGTCAAACGTTTTCAGAGCGCTTGGCTGACTTGTTTCATTTTTTTAAAGTTTGAGGGATTAACTCTCAGCAAATGCACCTGGCAGTCCCGGCAGTTGCTCCTTAGCTGCTTTCTTCTGGAGTTTGAAGAATATGGCAGAGGCTGAATAGTTCGGTTCAAGGTGAGCTTGCTGTCTCTGAGAGCTAATGCAAAAGAACATACAAAAGTGTTTGGGGAGGCGAGAAGGGAAAAACACATACCCAGCTTGTCCAATGCTCCACGAGAGGTGGAAAAGAAAAGCACTCCTTTCACTAGGGATATGGAATCATCATGGTGAAGACAAAGCACATTTTAAGTAGGGTTATTTGCAGTATCATGATCGGAAGGCATGCGTGTTTCTCTTCAAGAGCTGTAAGTGGAATTTCGATCTCAAGATTTCTGTTGATGTTAACAGGGTTCAAGTTTCACTGTCTTTCTCATAGGGCTGACAGGATCCCAGCGAATGCAAAGATCAGGGTTGCAGTGAATGGCATCACTTTGTGCACAGACTATTCGAAGCATAAGTAGCTTTTGTTTGATAATTTTCTGGCAAACAATTTTTTCAATAACTGCTCATTTATCAGAGTTTATTGCTAATTCAGTGGCTGTTCCTTTTATTGTGAATTATTGAGTTATTTTTGATTGCTAAAATCTGTAAGCCCATGGGAAGGGAAGTAATTATAATGCATTTCTTTTAACAGCCACTGCATCATTCCTCCTTAAATCTACATACAATCTTACATGATTAATAACATTTTCTGTATTGATAAATAGGTTTTATTTCTGTTTGAGTTAGTTCATGTTTAAAATCAAGAGAGAAAATAAAAGTAACTTATATTAGTGCTGCATAATTTAAACATTCTCAATAAATTTTGAAATACAGGAAGAAACTGGTACAGTTATTTTATTGTGATATTTTCTTTTTAATGTTTTTTCCCTTTTGTTAACAATATTTTTAATTTTTATTTTATGATATGTACCGACTCGGTTTTATGGAATTGTTTTATCATGCTTTCTACAGTTTATATTATCACAGTGTTATCTGACAATAAAAAGTAAAACTTAACTATATTTGGCACCTACTGTTGTCAGTTTATTTTGATCATTTACATGACATTTTCCGTTTTATTGTGAAGAGATGTGGGACAGCTCGATGGGATGTGGAACCTGCTGGGACAGCTCAGAAGCAGGAAAGTCAAGGTTTTGCCCGTTTGTCTTTTTAGTTTAGATGTTAAAACTGCAACTTCAGTTGCAGTTGCACAGAGAGCAGTTCAGGACAGCACCTCAATCCGTTTTTATTCCTGCTGATGTATTTTGGTATCAGCACTCTGGCAGATACTTTGTGCTGTTCTGTTAAGAGCTACGACAGCCAATTACTATGACAGGGGCATCATTCTGATAGAAAATGTGTAAATATTTTTCTGCCACTGCTGTATGGCGAATAAGGGTAAAAGATTTTTCTGCCACTACTGTATGGCGAATAAGGGTAAAAGACAGTTATCACCAATAGGTCAAAGAGTAAAATATTAGAGGAATGAGAAGCTTGTAGTCTAAAATGTCTCTGGAGGGAGTAACAAGTATCTTGGCACGCACCAAACTCTCGAGCCAGTGCTGCTGGGACATTGCAGTGCTGTTGGTATTGGTATGGGTTTTCTCACGTTGGAGCAGTGTCTGTCTGCCGAGGCAGGAGTACCTCTTCCTCTGCTGAAATCAAACTTGTCATAAAAAACCCTAGTTCTAAATTTTTCAAGCATTTGATGTGCCTTGGGGTTCCCAGAAGCTCATTGGTAAGTTCCTAACTGTCATGTCACTACAGTGTCGAACAATAAACCTCTCTTAATTCTGTGTCCATAGGCTTCTACTGGGAAAATCCATCTTAGAAATTAGAAATTGAAACCGTATTCCAGTTCAGCTGCAGAGCAGAAGACTAAGAAGTCTTAGTCACACACTATATTAACAATTACCACAAAGGAGAATAATAAATCCCTGCTTTCACTTCCACTGACTGATGGGAAACCAAGAACATTTTTTCCATAGCCTAAAGAGTTAGTCTTTTGTTTCTCATTTTCCTTTCCTCCAATCCCTGGTTCATCTGTTTTATGCCTGCAATATTTTTTTCCAACTGAACGTATATATACCTAGAAGATGTTAAACGGTGGATTTAGAGAATGAATTATTTCAGATGTCAGAAATGATTTTAGGTAATGCCTGCAGGATATGGAAGTGCAATCATGCTAGCCTGGAGTGACTGCTAAGAGCTCAGCCTTGCAGGCGGGCATGGCTCCAGAAAAGCAGATGTGGACTATGTGTCTGTCCAACTCTGGCAAAGCCTGGCACCAAACCTGGCCCTGAGATTGCGTTTCTTTTCTGTAGGACCTTCAGGCAGCCTCCAGCTGTAGGAGACTGATACTGATACGTATTTGAAATCTCTGCTTGCTTTTTTTCTTTAGCAGCAGAAGCAAATGCTCAGAATAAAATCCTATTGCCTATTGACCTGAAAAGCATGAGAGTGCAAGAGCATTGACCTCAAGAGTGTTTGCATCAGCGGGAAGAAAATCCATTTTGGCAGGGAAACAGGGCTGCAAAGAATGCTCTTTCTGGTTTGATCCAGCATATTTTGTCTGTGGAATGAAACTTGAGAAGTTGGTGTAAACGGGCTGCAGTATTCTCTTTAACACAGCCCAGATCACCAACAGATCCCTGCTTTTAGAGAACCGGTAGGCTTGTTTTTGAGGAGAGCTATTCAGCCACTCCATACACACAAATGGATATGAGATCAGTAACACTGAGGAGTAATTTGTACAACCGCATGCATTTACATAACACGTTTGCTCTGATGCTCACTCAAAGCAAAAGCATGTAGATGTTTCCTGAAGCTGTAAATTCACCCATCACTCTTACTGCTTTTGCACTTCACATACAGGCTAGATTTGTGTGCTGGTGTGACTCATCCAATTAAGTTATATACGCTGGCCCTTCTCACGCTAGGTAAAAAGTAAAGACAGTCATAGTTCACAGGCAAGGAATTCCCCATGACCACAAAAACATGAGAGTATTTTGCATGCAAAGAACAGGCAGTGCAGCAATGGAGTTGACAGACCAACTTGTTAACCTTTAGACTAAGCAAAAAATACAGTATTTAGTACAATGGGAACAGGAATTCCTTATGTGACCATTTAACCTGTGAGTGCCAAGCCACGCGAACTTGGCTAAAGCAGAAATTAGGGACCAAAGCCTAAGCCAAAAGACTTCTGTTCTCTTTAGGTTTTGTCGGATGTGTGGGAATAGAAGAAGAGAAGACCCAAAGCATTCAGCCATGAGCTAGGGGAGACCTCAGCGTGGGAGGGGAGACCTGGACCCCAGGGTTGACACGAATACAGCTGGGTCTGAGAAATAAGTGGGGGCAAACGGGGTGCTGAAAGGGAAACCCCAGCCATTGATGGGACCACCAGGTGCTTGTGCGAGGGTTGGGGTGGGAGAGAGATCTGACGTCTGCAGAGGGGACTACCCTGCTGGCACTTTGGGCTTCCCCATGGCTCCATCTGTGCCTGGAGTCATCAGTCCTGTTTGTGAGGTCTTCAGAGGCCTTCCAGAAAAACCTTGGGAAACTGAACATTGAAACAACTTTATGCTCAAAACTTATTTTGCCTTTAATCAGAGCAGTGCTCTTCTGGTGCTTCCTCCTTGAAGCCTGTGGCCAAACTAGAAGCAGAAGCCTGAGCATTTGGGTTTGGTCTTCGTGTTCCCCACTAATTCTCAGCTAGATGTATTTATTTAGGCAAGTCAAAAGTGAGCAGGGAAAAATAGGAGGCCATTGGAGAGCAAGCTACTTAGGTAAAGTTATACAATTTCTTTGCTGCCATTTTCTAATTTATCTTCATATTTTCTCCTTGCCCAAATTTCTGGACAGGGGTGCAGGGATGGAGGAATGGGGTGAGCGCTTGCTCTGCACAGCAGATGGAAACTCATCTCTTCTGTAAGGCAGGTCATTAAGTGCTAAAGATGAGGAGGCATGTTCCACATCCAGCTTGTGATAAACACACATCAGAGACATTTTTTTGCCAACATGTTGTTCAGGGTGTGTTCTGGAAAATATGAAATGGGATTAACATGATGACATTAAAAGAAATCGAGGCAAGTATTTTGCCAGTGTGTTTGGGAATTAGGAATACTGATACTTTGCAGCTGTGGATTTAACATAAATCCTTCCTTCTGGTCCCGTTTTGCTAAACTGCAGGGATTTGCTACAGGACGTTTTTGTATTATGGTCAAACACTGTTTATGACACTAACTAATCTGTGCTAGCTGTCAGCAGAAACAGACACAGCCTGAAAGTATCCTCATGCTGGGAGATGCGGATGTGAAAGTCTCCCAGTCTGTGTGTAGCCCCAGGGCTCTTGCTTTTGGCCAGAACACCACAGGCAATGGATGCGAAGGAGCCATGACGTTGTTGCCTGCAGATCCTGGGGCAGGATGCGTGAACGTGGGTGGGAGCAGAGGCTGAAATGCGATCTGAATCAGCGGGTGAAAAACTCGACCGGTGCCAAAGTGGGATGCAGGCCATGGGCCATCTCTGAAGTTTGTGTCTGCCATCCTGTTGCAGCACTTACGGCTGACGATTAAGGCTGGGAAGAACGAATGGCCTAACAGCCTGCACAGTGTTTAGTTTGTTTCTGTATGGCTAATAAAGCTAAGGAGGTCCAAAAAGTTGCTAATGCTAGCTAGCTCTTGATTGTTGTTCTTCCCTCAGCTTCAAGTCTCTTTTAATATCTTGTTTAAAGCCACATTTCCCCCCAGTTTTTGGTGGAGAAGTTTCAAGCTGGTTTAGAGCAGGTTTCAATAACCCACCAGACCACAGACTTTTTTCTGTTATTGCATGCCCCTGTGTATTTTCTTTCTATTTTCTCAGGCAGAGCGGGACAAGGGCTTGCCAGAAAATAAATGAGGTAATAATTTGGCATCTGAAATCCTCACTGTATCTTTATCAGCTGCTTCCTTTTCTTCTTTTGATTTTATTTTCTTTTTGAGCCCAAACTGTTTCTTCCCTAGTCTGATGTGCTATGCCAAGCAATCACTATTTGACAGCAAGTAGGTTGTGACACTAGGAGCAATGGCATGCAGAGAGCACATGGGTCGCGGGAGGCTTCAGCAGTGAGATGCAGAAGCTGTTCACCAGTGTTGCATGTTCTTAATTCCCCAAGAGGAACATCTGTGCTCTCTTCTCCTTGTCACTCTTCCAGGACATTTCTGAAACAAGCTACGGAGATGACACCTAGATTAGTGAGATGTCTGTAATTAGTAGGCTTCATTAAGTCGCTAACTGATAACAGTTGCATCCAGCAGTAAAGGAGATCATGGAAACTGTGGGTCGCATGGTTAAATAGGTTTAACAGAAATAGCAAATGGTCACAGCTAATTATTTTTTTATTCTGCAGAAGAACATCTTTAACTCAGCTTGCTTCCCTGCTCACCCCAGCACGTTCCTCTTCTCGCTGCAGCTGCCTGCTTGGACATACTGCGTGAGAGCAGGCGGGCAGTTAGTGTCTGCCGAGATGCTGTACCATCGCATCAGACGAGCGCAAGGGACACGTGTGTTTTGCCTTTTTCTGATTTAGTTACATGAAGCTTTGTAACACAGCTGGGATAGACAGAAGATCCAAGCAGGGTGCGGGGTGGCGTGATGGAGCTTCAGGCTGCTGCCCAGTAGCTAAGCGGCTCCGGATGNAAAAAAAAAAAATCAACAAAAAAGGTTTCTGATTCACTGGAAGTTTTGTTGTTTTGCAACTCACTTTCAGTATGGAAAATACCAAAGAAAAAGTATCTGGCCAGCGCACTGGCGCAGCGGCCACCTTGGAAGCAGCTGCTCCCCATAGTTCTGTTGCTGTTTCCAGCTCTTGATGAGCTGCTGAAGCTGTGGCATCCCCTGCCCTGATCCGGACCCTGTGGATGCTGCTCCCACACTGCAGCCCAGGCCCAGCTGGGCCCCGGATGGGGCGCCGGTCCTTTTCTGCACTAAATCATCAACATCAAGGTGTTTCGTTGGAATATGTGTAAATAGCTGTGTCCCAAAAGTCCCCAGGCTGCAAGGACTTAAAGGCAGGGCAGTGCATGAAAGGTCCCCTCCTTAACTCTACCCGTAGTAGATAAAAACCTACCATTTGCAGGACACTTTGGATAATTTCCTTTCACCCATATTCCACAAAAATATAGGAAAATATAATACACCATTGCTTACCTTAAACTTCATATTTGCCAAGTGGAAGTCTGTGGGGGAAATAAGACAATTGTCTTTTTTGAAATCCTACCTTTTCCCCATTCACTTCTGACTTCCAAACCTCCTCAGAAAAACAGAAATCTTCCCTTTACGTCCAGATGCCATAAAGCAAGAAGATGTTTGGGTGTTTGAAACTATTATAAAAGGTCTCCACCAACTGATTGAAATAAAAGAAATGCAATCTTCAAAATGAAGAACACAGATATTTATACAGTTAAATATATATGTTTAAAATTTATGTTCAACTTATGAACTGTCATTTCTCAGAAGCAAACTCAACTCACTTGTCTTCTCATCCTTGTGGGCCAGTGCATGTTTCCAGCTAAAGGAAATATTAAAATTAATTAGTATTTAGTTCACGTATCAGTAAAGGCAGCAGAGTGACAGGGTCAGGGTTTGTCTTTTTGCTTGTAAATTATTTGATACCAGTAGTGAGAAGGGTGAGTTGTGCATGCATCAAAATGTGATGAAAGTGACCTTCTAAATTTAATAGAACGGCTAAAAATTGGGACAACATGAAAAAAAGGCAAACTAAGGTTTGGCTGGTACGTGCTTTACATGCTAACAGAGGTAGAGAGCCTCTCTCCATCTGGAAGTCTGTAGCCTCAGTTGTTTCATAAAGCATACACTTTAACAGTGACGTTTTTCTTATAAGCAGATAACTAGCTGCCCACAATATCAGCCACATTTCAATCAATTGGAATGGAAAATCAAAGGCACAGACTTTAGTCTACAATTGTGTTTTACACTAAAACCAGTCATTCTTTCTTCTGTCATGAGATCCCCTTCTGTTGAACCAAGGCAGTTCTGACCAATCCCTGACACAGAGTAACAGGCGGTGAGTGGTCTTTAATCAGTGGCCTTTTTTTTAATTTTTATTTAATGCCTTGTTGTTTAAAGCATGTGCATTGACTTCAAAGGACTTGCCAGGAGATATTTGGACCGGACCAACGACATGGCTGATATACAGAGGAGAAAACCCGTCAGCTAATGTCAGTGGAGGTGACTGAAACAAAATATGCCCAGGAGGAAGGTGCCTCGTTCTGCAGCCTGAATTGTAACATGTGGATGGGGGTACGCGAAGGCTGCCAGAGAGCTTGTGACAGGCCACCGTAATCTGGTCAACAGGGAATGCATGTGTCATCTGAACAACATCCACCGGACATGGTTCTATTTCTTAAACAGAAGTTAACAGGAAAGAGAGGATGCAGAAAAAGGCAAACTGTAAACTCAGTGGCTCTTTCCGTGCATGTGGCTGGAAGGGTGAGGCCAAAGCTGCTCTTACAAAAATATATAGTGGTGTCTAAACTGGAAAAACATGCACAGAGAACTATCCACAGAAAAGTTGCTAATTTGAACCTTGCATATAGACCTGAAGAGAATTTGCTATTTTAAATTTGGTTTCTTTTCAAATCAGAATGAGCAGTTGGAGTTCTGTAGCTGAACCACTTCTAAACAGCTCACTCTAATGAAATTTTAACATTTCACTCCAATGTAAAATTTCAACATTTATGTTCTACAGTGTGATGAAAGCCAACTTTTCTGCTATGTTGTGTAATGTAATAAATGTCAGATTGAAAAATTCAGCTTCATTGAAATGTCTTTTTGTAATTGCTTGTGATGTTGTAAGATGCACTTAGCAAAAATGTAATGACTTAATGGAAGCAATTGAATCACAGTTTTCTGATGTCAAACCATCACAGTGGAGAACAGCTTTTTGCTAATATTTTCCTAGTTCCCTGTGGGGCAGGACACTAAGGAAAGCTCTTGCAAAACACAAACTTTGCCTTATGAATCTACAGGTAATACCCAAGCAACGGTCTTTTGCCTTCTAAATAAACACAAGTTGTTTAGGAAAAATTAAAATAATTTAAAAATCAGGCCTTCAGCTCCTGGTAGAAGGAGGAAACAGTGCTCAAGTGCCTCACTAACTCCAGCTTTGCCTCCTTCAGTGTTTGCATCACCACCAGTCCTCCCTCCCTTCCCCCCCTGCACCTTGCTGCTGTAGGCTGATGGTTTTCAGCAGAGTGATTTAATCCAGTGTGGTAAAGAGTTTGGGGAGCAATGTGCTGCTCTGCAGAAAGCCTGGGCAAGCTTAAGCCTTGGTCATCCCACAGAGGTGATAAAGCCCTTCCCCAAGATAGAACAAGGTACTAAATGTTTTGATGCATTAGCTCAGTAAATGGGGGCTTAATGATTCATGAAATTTCTCCTCAATATGCAAACACACTTTTTGCAGGACATTAACACTAAGTGCCTCTGAGCAATCTGGTTCCCTGTCAGGTGAGGAGGATGTAACCTGCTGTACCCAAATGAGTCTCTCCCATGACTAGAGAACAAGCCACCACAGATCCAGTTGGTCAAGATGCAAAAAATCCAATTAACCTTGGAATAGAAATTATTTCAGTGTAAAACCGAAGAGTCTTTCTTTACTGTAGGGCATGTCTGTCAATTTGTCATAAGGTGTTTTTCAGCAATCTTACTTCTTAGATTTTTACTTCTCAGTGGTATTGCAACAAAAATACTTGTAAGTCTACACATTTTTTTGCAGTAGAATTATGTATATAGATATGAGACGAATATGATTGAAGTGTTGAACAGCTTTGCATTTTGTGGAACCTGTAGTTAAGTTTAAGGGAAACATGGAGGCAGCGTACCTCCATGTGCTGAGCCTCTGAGCTTACCCCAGTTTGTTCCACCTGTAAATGCTGTTCAAGACTGTTAGCTTAGTTAAAATATGTTTATTTGCCAAGTAACTTACTTATTAGTCCACCTGCTTCTTAGTGGTCTGTGGCTATAAAAACCCTTTGCCATCCTGTAAGTCACGTTATGAACAAGGACAACCGCATGCAAAAATAAAAAGAAAATAAACCTCTGCTTTTAAAAGTAGGAAGGTTCAGATTTCCAATGGTTTTGTGGTGGTGCCAAAACAACAAAGAGCTACTGCCCCTTTCTCTTATCTAGTAGGAATTGCAATGAGTCAGTGTCCTGACAGGAAAGCGGCCTTGGCTGTGTTCTAATTGCAGCATGTGACCCTCAAGTTTTTACACGTAAGAATTTTGCATCTACATACATACATACATACGTACATACATACATACACACATAAATATATTTATAGCAGATGTTTTTGAGAAGCAACAGATCTGACATAACTTTCAAAATGTGTTGTATTTAATATCATATGGTGGAGGAACTCTCAGCTTTTTGTGGGCTGTTTGTTGTGTCTTGGACAATGCCTTCTGGCTGTGCTCTACTGCGGGTTGTAGCAACTTCAGTTGCTGTCATTGACACTCCATGCTTTCATACACAAAATCTGTTGGTTAACTGCTTAAAAAGAAGAAGAGATTGATTCAGATGTTGTGTAGGTTTTTTGCATGTACTGATAATATGATGGGAGGTTTGGTCTCAAACTCTTTTTTTTACTAGTAGCAAAAACTTCTGCCACTCTTTCCTAAACTTCCTTGATCATCTTTCCCATCTTTATTTTCTTCTGCTTCTATGAAGGCTATGAGTGTTGAATATACCACCTACTGGCCTCTGTGATCTTTTGCATTTTGTAAGCAGTAGGTGAAAATCTCTGATCAAACATATAATTTATCAGAATTTCATAGTAAGTAGAGTGACACAGATGCAGAGATGAAGGAAGAGCAAGAAAGACGGAGGTCAACCGGGCAGAAGAGAATAAATTTCATCATGTCTCCCCCACACATAGCCATAGGTATCGGTAACAGCTGGATGTCCATCAAAAGACCAGTGAAAGTCTTCCTGCACTTTTTTCCTAGTTGCTAGCTAGTAATGCTTTCTAATTCCCTGATTCTTCAGCGGAACAGGAATGCTAATTAGCCATCGTGTTTTTCCCAGGTGTGTAAAGCATTGTTTTAAGTCTCCAACCCAGAACTAAACAAACTTTCATTTCCTTCTTAGTCAATATTTACCTGTTCAAAGAAGACTGTGATTATTTCACAGGTTGCCTTGTAATAGTTACCTGTTTTATTTTCTCTTCCTGACAACGAATTACAAGATCATGAGACTGGAAGAAAACTCAAATATTGTATCAAACTGTAGCACATAATTATCTGGATTTCTGCTTAAGGAGAGTTGCACTATAATCTATATTTTTATCCAAAATTATCTTTGTCTGGTTAATAGCTAAATTTGTTTTGGAATTCACCAAGTTCTTAATAAGAGTTGTTTCAGAATTTAAAGAAGCTTTCAGAATTGTGTAAAACCTACTAGCAATGTCTCCAAAGGTCATGAACCTAGTAAGGGTGAGAAAATTTAATAATTGCTTTAACAGTTCCTTGTTTTAGAATTAATGTAGGATAATTTTATGTACAAAGAAAAAAAGAGTCCGGAGAAAGTGTTGTGAGTGCAAATAGGTTAATTTTAAATTCTATTTCCGGAAAATCGTGATTCTGTATAATGTACTTTGGTAAAAGTCTGATCTGGTTAGGCAGTTGAGGGTAAGACTTGATGCTGAAATCCCATACGATTAAGGTTCTGCAAACATGTAACCACAGTGATGACCACGGAAGCAATAACAACATCTTTTTTACCCAAGTTACTTTTGCAGACCGTTGACTTGAAGGTGAAAGTCGTTCATCTACATGGACTACTGTTGTTATTGCAGTGAAGGTGCTAAAGTCAGTTTTAGCTCTAAAATGGGTGTGAATGTGGATTCACAAGTCTGGTCCTGCCCCTACTCTATAGAGGAGAAACCAAGTAATCTTTCTGCAGATGTCAACTGCTTGCAGGGCCTTATCTGGGTATCTACCTGGGGCCTCTCTGGAGAAGACCACTTCCCAACTGAGAACAGGTCCTTTCGTCACTAAGCCAACATTGGTTGTTGGCTGTTTGGCATCTGGCTGCAGAAATGGGGCTGTTTCAGGGGGAGCTGAAAATTATTCTGGCTGGCAAATAAATCCCTGTACTCCATTGTGTGGTGATATGTTGTTTGCCATTGCTGTTGAGCATGGAGCAAGAGTGCAGTAGAGTCAGACCCACGTCAGGGCTGGGGCTGTGCCCAGTGTCTCATGAGCTGACAGCTGCTGCTTTAGTGCCAAGCTGAGCTCAAAAACCTTCCCTCTTTCCGGCTGCGTGGGGTCACTGGTGTTAATGCGAAGGCTAGCCATGCCATATATAAAACCATACTGGGTTTAGTCCATCCATGTGGACGCAAAATCTATCTAGTGGCCCAGAAGTCCAACGTTTTTTCACTGTTTCTCCTTTACAAGTTGTTAGAGCCTGTGTTTCCAGCAGTGCTCAAATTATGCTACTTGTCCTCTTAAACAAAATGATTCAGCCATACAATGTTATTTGTTTGAAGGTCTGTCCAGTTGCCCCTTCCAAAATGTTCAACTGCCCTCTGTCTGCTGTCATCTAAATCAGAATAATAGGAAAGATAAAGCAGACCCAGTAATACAGGGGGAGTGGGAAATACGTCATTCCAGGTACAGTAAAGACTTTTCATTCTGGTAGGTGAAGTGTTTAAATTCAAATATCATTTTTGTGAGTACTTTGAAGACATTTGTTTATCTGTTGTACTGCTTGGCACTCACAATAAATGGTGTAAATAAATACAGAGCACGCACTATGTTAGGTAAGAGGTTAATTTTCCCATGCTTGAAAAATCTCATAGTGAAGATGTAAAGTGCTCTTCTAAAGTAATTTATGCTTAGGAGAAAATGTGGAAGGCATGAAAAGAGGTAGAATTTTCCACTGATTGCTTGCTAGTAAGAAGATCAAGCAAATTACAAAGGCAGCTGGAGGTGACTTTAGACGTCAGTCAAAAAAAACTTGCTATAGGGAACAGAAGACTACAATAGGCTTTTGCCACATTAATATATGCATGAAAGACTCTCTTTTTAAGTGAAATAATTCAACTGTATTTTTAAGCTTCATGGGGAGATTAAATATATTCTCCAGTTTGAAGAATTTCCAGTTAAATCAGCACCTTGCTGGCAAACTAGCTACTTATATCTGTTTTGGTTTTAACTGTTGTCGCATGAAGATTGCCCATTGTGCTAATGGCTTTTGAGTCTGTTGTCATCTTGCTGTTAGGTGGAGAGCAATCGAAGAGGAAAAAGAAGAACAAAATTGCACACCACACAGGCAGAGAAAAAGCCTAAGCCGCAGGATGAAAAGCAACCCACGGGCTTTGCAGGAATTATGTGTAAAGGAAAGAAGACTGTGTGGCTGTTTACTGCTCTGTTGTCTTACTATTACGCCATCAAAATAGTTTAATTAAAACACTTAGAACACTCCAGATGGAACATGACTTTAAAGCAGGTGTATAGAGCATGAAGAATACAGTGTGAAACCTTCAGAGCTCCTTTTCCCTCTTCAGGATAAAGAAGAGGTCCATTGGCTTCAATGCAGAATGAAATTTTGGAGTTTTCTC
Source organism: Chionis minor (assembly GCA_013398295.1). Taxonomy (NCBI): domain Eukaryota; kingdom Metazoa; phylum Chordata; class Aves; order Charadriiformes; family Chionidae; genus Chionis; species Chionis minor. Next base: position 36,588 of record VZSF01009820.1, on the reverse strand, counting down.
CAAAGCATGTTTAAATATTGGTAGTCCCCTCCCCTTCATTTTTTGCTTTTTTGGTAAGTGACAGGTATGAAGAAGACTGCTATGAATCTAGACAAATAGCATTTAATAAAGTTGTTAAAAGATTGCTTCAGCTTCAGTTCTTTTCCCTTGATAAAATCATGAGGTGGATTTACGGCATGTTTTCCTTGCTGTTAATTGAGGTTAAGCTTGATATGTCCTTCATTCATGTTCAGAAAAGCTTTAATACAAGCAGCTGTAGAAAAATCAGCCCATAATAGATATAGCTCTTAGTCAGTGAGCGAGCACTCTGAAACACCAGCTTACCAGTCTCTCAAAATCCTGCAAATATTTTGCACATTTTTATAAAAAACTGTTTTTCGAATGTTTATAATGTCTTGGCCTCAGTGAATTTCATAGACAAATTTTAAACAGGCCCTCCCCCAATTCTCTTCTTTTTCTCTTTCAATGTATTGCTGATGAGTTTGTGTGCATAGCATGAAAGACCAAGAAGTGATAGACTTGCATTTTAATTTGTTCATCTTTTTCTTTGCCTAAAGGTTTCTTTTTCCTATATAGGAAAATACCGAATCTGCAAGTCAGGCCAGTTGGCTATCCTTTCACCTCCCCTATTCAGGAAAACAGAGGCATGTGGTGATGGAGATTTTACCATGGCTGACTGACAGCAGAGACCACAAGGTTATATTATATTATGTTTAGTGTTTTCCACCCTATTACTAACAAATTCTAAACGTTGAACTCTGAATTTCTGATGTCACACTGAAGGGTTTTCCTTTTTGACAATGTATTTTGTACATCCACTTTTATTTTATCCTTCAATGCCCCTGTTTTGTCTCTGAACTGGACTGTATGTAAATGTATTTTACCCAACCACATCCATGTTGTAATATCATGGTATAGAAATGCAAGACTTGTGATCAAGACATCAAGGATATCCAAGACTTCAAGACAATATAGTCAAGCTCTTTGAAGTGAATCTTTGTGCTCTAGAGAGTTCCGTGGAGAGGAACCTAATGAAGTTCAACAAAGGCAAGAGTAGGGTCCTGCACCTAGGGAGGAATAATGCCATGCACCAGTACAGGTTAGGGGCTGACCTGCTGGAATGCAGTTCTGTAGAGAAGGACTTGGGAGTCCTGGTGGACAAGTTGACTATTAGCCAGCATTGTGCTGTTGTGGCCAAGAAGGCCAATGACATGCTAGAGTGCATTAAAGGCTGTGGCCAGCAGGTTGAGGGAGGTTGGAGGTCATACCCCCTCTACTCTGCCCTGGTGAGGCCACATCTGGAGTACTGTGACCAGTTCTGGGCCCCTCCAGTTTAAGAAAGACGGGGAACTACTGGAAAGAGTACAGCAGAGGGCTACAAAGATGATCGTGGGAATAGAGNTAATGCCATGCACCAGTACAGGTTAGGGGCTGACCTGCTGGAATGCAGTTCTGTAGAGAAGGACTTGGGAGTCCTGGTGGACAAGTTGACTATTAGCCAGCATTGTGCTGTTGTGGCCAAGAAGGCCAATGACATGCTAGAGTGCATTAAAGGCTGTGGCCAGCAGGTTGAGGGAGGTTGGAGGTCATACCCCCTCTACTCTGCCCTGGTGAGGCCACATCTGGAGTACTGTGACCAGTTCTGGGCCCCTCCAGTTTAAGAAAGACGGGGAACTACTGGAAAGAGTACAGCAGAGGGCTACAAAGATGATCGTGGGAATAGAGCACCTCTCTTATAAGGAAAGGCTGAGACACTTGGGTGCGTTTAGCCTCGAGAAGAAAAGGCTGAGAGGGGATCTCATCAATGCTTATAAATATCTAAAGGGCGGGTGCCAGGAGGATGAGACCAGACTCTTTTCAGTGGTGCCTGGCAGCAGGACAAGGGGCAATGGGCATAAGCTGGAACACAGGAAATTGCATCTCAACACGAGGAAAAGCTTCTTTACTTTGAGGATAACAGAGCACTGGAACAGGCTGCCTAGGGTGGTTGTGGAGTCTCCTTCTCTGGAGGCATTCAAAACTCACCTGTGCAATCTGCTCTAGGTGAACTTGCTTTGGCAGGGGTATTGGACTAGATGATCTCCAAAGGTCTTTTCCAGCTCCTACCATTCTGCGATTCTGTGAATCTCCAGTACTTCAGTACACTTCAAATATGAATATTGGATATTTACTTCTAACTTTAAACTATTTATTTATTATGTAAACTATTTATTTACTTCTAACTTTAAACCTGATAATTTTCAGCTTGGTGAAACTGGAAAGGGGCTGATAAATCCTGTAGGAATTTTTACTGTGGAATTTTGCATTTACTGAGTTCAGATGTTCTAACATCGGAAGTTGGGGCCAGTAGAAGAAGCCAAGGGCCTGTCTTGAATAAATCAATCAGCAAAAGGGACAGGAGCATGGGAAAGGAGCAGACTGGCTATTTGGGCAATGCAAAGGTGCAGTAACTAGAGATGTAGGTGCTTGGGGGATGAGGAGCTGGGAAAGATGCCGGATGGAGGCTGGAAAGGGCTGTTCAACTTTTTATACAGATTACCAAAAATCTGACAGGTTCTGACATCTGCTTTTCATTTGCCTTGATAACCCTGATCTGAGTAGCCTTCTGCTGGGCAGTTCCCTCACCTCAAACCAGTCCCTCAGGCAACATCTACTGGCTTCTGGGCGCCACCTCTTGGTTGCTAGGAATGGATCATTGCTTCTGCTGGGCTTGTGAAGCCTTTGTTCTCGACTCACTCCATTTCACACAGGGCTTTCAAGAAAATAATATTAAAATATATTTAATGCAAATGAGAACCTTACTTTATCCATGATTTGGTTAAAAGCAGAGCAACAGTGCTCTACAACACGGTCTTCCAGTAGGTCATCTCCTGTGAAGACTGCCAACAAAACTTGCTGGTGTTAGTGAAACACGGACCATGGCTGTATGATTTCAATGCATTTTCCATATCCTGCCCTTGAGATTCTCTATACGACCCTGAGATCTGGGGCGTGTGGTCAGGTATCCTCCATTTGGTATTGAACCTGGGGCTCATGGATGGGGTCTGCCTTGGAGTTCTTGCTCATTGTTGAGGAAAGCCATGAATGTGAAAGGCAGTAGCTCATTTGAAAAATCCCTGCAGCATCAGCTGGAAATTTAGTAACATCACACCAAGGAAATGAGAAAAAACTGCATCTCTGAAATCAGTACCAAAACTGCCTCTGTAAACCACACATTTTTGAGCAGAAAAGGAGTCTAATGTTTTGGATCAGATCAAGTTTGCCTAGGGTTTTTTTTTTTTTTTTTAATTTTTCTGGGGGTTTTCATTGCCTAAGATCTGTCCCATGCCAGATCTTCCAAAGAAACCTACTATACCTTATAGGGAGAAAGTAGTCTGACATGAAAACATTAAAGGATGAGATTCAGCATTCTTTTTATTAACGCACAGAAGCACAGGTGTGGTTCTCCATTGCCTTTCTTTTCGTTCATCCAAACTCTTACATAACTGATTAAAGTCTCAATAATTGATTAAGACAATGCATTTAAGTTCCTCTATTATTGTTCTCAGGAGAGCATACTTTCCCAGCATGGTACGTGCTGGGACTTTTTACATCACAACCTGCGATACCCCGGTGGCATGTGGAGAGAAGACTGAGCAGATGGTGTTGGCTTTCCCTCGGGATCCCGTGTTAACATTTGGATGAAAATCTCATTCGTTCATTCCTTAATGTTGGGTGCTTGAGTGACTCTTGGGGCTTTGTCTGAGGAAGTGCAAATGAAGGAGGTATGCATAACCACGGGTGAGAAGGAAGGTATTTTAGCTTAAGATCAACCTTTCTGAGATATCTAAGCCATTGCGGTATTTGAGGCCTCTGGTATCATCATCCTTTGAGCCTTCTCATCAAACAGGTTCACCTCCCCACTCTAAAACTAAATGTACTTTACTGACTAATTAAGAGACTTGTGCCTTCAGGCCACTTTCTCCCTTTAAAGGGCAGGAGTTGCAGCACTATTAGTGGTGCTAATTAGGTAAATAACAGTTTTGTAGCCCTCCTCAAGTCCTTGAAAGAGGAGCAGAAATGGAAGGAGTTAACTGCTGCTGCTTTTTACAACCAGGATTTGTGCTGCAAAGCTCTAGGAATGACTTCCTGACTTATGGTCTGCCTCTGTTTGCAAGTTTTATGATGCCACCCAGGATTAACTGATTTTGCCATTAAAGGGAGATAAAATGATAAAACTAAAAAGCAGTCTGTAAATTCCAGCAACAAGGGGTGCCAAACCCTGTGTTTTGTAATGGATGGGACTTTGACATTTTTATGTTCCTCTTTATTTGCAGTTTGGATCTAGCTGGGGAAGACAACATTAATTGCCAGGAGTTAGAGAGAGAACAGTGCAGCTAATAACAACATGAGTTTATAGGACTGTGGGATGGTTTGGAAAAGCACAAGGATATTCCTTCATATATATCTATCTTAATCAGATATTAAGGAATCATTAAAATAATCAATAGAACTTTTTAAAGGAGAGGAGGAAGGCCTAGAAATAGCTAAAGGGTAGTCTGGAAAGTCCAGGTAGTGAAAACAAAGCAAAAAGTAATAGGATTAAGCTGCACCAGTGAAAATCCAGTATAAATGTTCCCACTTCATGCAGTCTTCATTCCTCTCACAGATATGACTTCAGCATCCATCACGTCTGAGAGCAGCCCCAGATTTTACAACCCGAAGTGGAATTGCTTTCAGCTCTACAAAACCTATGGCTGTCTTTCATCACAGGGTACCTACACCCTGCAAAAGGAGAGGTCAAGCACCACTCCCTGCATGTGCTGAAGTTGGGCACAAAACTGCAGGATTTTGTTTGATGAGGGGCTCATATGAGCTGTGTTTGTCTTGGCAGTGTTATTTAGGTGCAGCAGACCACCCTTTGCATGCTCTGAAGAACACTTGGTTAGCTGATACTTTCCTCTTGGCATAGCTTACAGTGACATCATTGCTTTTTGTGTTTATTTTTCCCTTTCAGAAGACATTTGTCAGAACTCTGATCAGTTATGCCCAGAGTCAGTACTATCATTAAGAAGGAAAGGTACATCTTTCTTGGATGGAATTGAGAATTGGAAATTGGTACATCTCTGATTGGTCGACGATTTACTCTCATTATAGCTTGAATTAACTAGGGCAGTAATAACAGCATGGCAGGAGCAAAACACCGGGGAATAAAGTGCCAGGGTTTGATATTTTTTTAATTATTTTTTTTTGTAAAATGAAAATGGGATGATTTCTGTCCTCCCCCTTCCCCAATCAAATAAAGGGCGTTATTTCAAGTGCTTAATGATGACCATTAGCTTTACAAAATGTTCTCTTACTCCCTATTTTCCACTGGTTCAGACATAATTCAATGGACAAGCTTTGTTCCATAAAAGTAAAATTGTTGTGAATGGATTATGCTTAGAGTTGAATTTTGAGGTATGAATTGGAGACTAGTTTTCATTAACAGAGAGGAGCTTGCAGGGATCATTACTCCCCTGTGGCAATGTAATTTCTCTACTCTTGTAGTCTGAGGTAGGTACTGAAGATGGAAGACAGTTTATGTAACTGTAGAACATCCATGATGAATCAGCCTGTTCAGCCAGGTTATCCTATGGGCCATGCCTTAGGATGGCATTAGACATATGTCATTGACCATTTTCCATATGGTATCTCATGGAGCTGTATTCTCCTTGTCTGGCTGATACGTGCAAAACTTGAGAGGTTCAGAGGGATCTTTCCATCTGTGCACTTAGACACTCAAAAGGCTTCTAACACTGCAGCATCTTGTTTCTGAGTATTTGATTTTATCATCCTCTAGTTCCTGTGTGTTAAGCAGTAAAATTGGAATCATTCCATCAGATCTCCTTGGGTCTTCCTTTACCCACAAAACCAAAGGTTTCCCTTGGTGGGCTTGGAGGGGGTGGGGGATGCAGCAGGTGAGAAGAAAAAGACAAGAAAAACAAGTAGAAATTGAGTTTTCTAAAAATAAAAATATATGTTTTCTATTTTCCCTCCTATTTGGTAGGACCCTAGAAACAAGCTGAAATGAAATCACTAATCTGAATTGTTATTAAACAATTATGGAGATTAAAAAGTTATGTGGATGCAAAAAAAAATTAATTTGAAATAGAAATTCCAGGTAAATTTAGCAAATATGTAATACCCGTGTTGAACAAATGAGAGTCCAGGCACAGGCTGCGGAAACTACTTAGCAAATATGGGATTTTGAAAGTCTGTGTGTATGTACTGTGCCTAATACAGACTGAAATTTTATTCCATTCATTTATTCCCATAAGGGGTAAATCAGTGAAAACTGAAAGTGTCTCAAAGGACAGTTTAACTGATTAGTGCTTTGATCTGATCTTGCAAAGTTTAATTTTGAAGGAATACTATTATAAGTATCTCAAAAAGTCAATAAGGATGTATCTGTATCTACAAAATGTTCTGAAAATGCCATGAATTTTCCTTCCTAATTTTAACCTCAGATTTGACCATGGGTCATTATTTTAAAACACACAATAAATGAAAAAAGATAGATTATCATTGAAAGCAATAAAGCAATAAACAACAAACTGAATTAGTCTTCAGAAATTTTTCTTTTATCTGTAATATCAGCTCATAACGTTTTGTTTAAAATTACATTTTTATGTCTTTGAGGGGAGAGAGTCAGAGATTGAGACAGGAATGATACTAATGTGTCGCTTTGGGGTGTCGCAAGCCTACACTGGGATAGAGATGCTGTTGGATAAATTCTCATTTGCACATTTATGTTGCTAAATTGGTCTTATAGTAAAAGAAAATTTAGCCTCTTCCAGATACCATAACCGTCTTTAAAGCTGGAGGAGTTAAGTGTGACACATTGTTGTCCCTTAGGGCTGCAAAGCATTTCAGTGGAAGAACCCTGAATATTAAGTCAGACAGTCCTAAAACAGAGCATTTGGGAATTTTGCTTTCAAGGCTGTATTATTAGTCAGGCCCCAGTTTGCATGAAGTACTCGAGGCTGCCTCCAAGGTGATATAAAGCTTTATTTCTTTCCCAGTGGATGGAGCTGTGGAAAAACTCACTGCAGGAATATACTTACTTTCAATTTGCTTGGTTAGCATACTGTAGCATGCCTTTTTCTTTCTTTCTCTCTGTGGAAACTAAAAGAGCGTTCAGACTGTTCCTGGTGTCTCTCATTCCAGGTAGTCTTTAACTTCAGTGCTGTTATTGACCTCTTTCTTTTGGTAGCTTGGTCCTCAAGAGTTCTCCAGGCCCAGCACATTTGTGGAGTGGGTCCCTGGGTACACCTGTTTGAGCAGGTATATTATATTGAGGTGAGAGCCATCCTATCTCATGGGACCCTGCCGGCTGGCGTAGCTGATTTCTATTTCTGAATGACACTTCCCGTTTATTCCCAGCGGTAAAATTTTTGTGGCAAACTTAATGAGATTTCTCTTACCTCTGGGAAATTTAAAAAAAAATAGTAATTACATATTTGGAGCTAGTCTAATATTCAGGGGTGACAGGAAGAAAGTAGAGGGAAGGGGAAGACATGTAATGTGTTATGAGCTAGTGGGGGAAACCAGACTGCAGTGGTCTGAATTCTCTAACAATGAGAAATTACCCAGAAACAAAAAAAACTCCCACCATTGAATTGACTCCTGGCAAAATCAACTGAAAATTGTAGATGTATTTAAGACTTAGCGTAAGACCACCATCAGTGGGATGCAGTTTTTAGGAGAAATTTATAGAAGCTGCTAATTATGTTAAACCAGATACCAGTCCTGGATGCTTCCTTTATCATGGATGGAAACTTTGAAGAAGGAGCCAGAGCAAAACCTAAAATGAGCAATAACAAATATTAATGAATAAATGAATCTAAATCTGATGGTCCTGCAAAATTTGCCCCAGGGAGGATGAGATGAATTATTTAGATTTAGTTTAAATAAAATTTAAATAAAACTTCAAGTAATCGCTAATTGCAGTTGGTTGGGAGGTTCAGAAAGTGGCATAGAGTGAGCAGAAAGGAAGTCTTATATTGCCAAAAGATTGAAGGAAACTAAATATCAGGATCTGCTAGTAGTAATTTAGAGATGCTTGGTTTCACGTGTAAGTAAGAAAATATAGTATTTCCTCTAGAGCTTGTGGCTTTCCTCCTAGTTCTTCACCGGGAGGTACCAGGAGAAAGGAAGCTTCCTGCCATAAGCTCTCTAACTTGCTAGTTCAATCTATTGTAGAGCAGTCTTGACAATATACCCGTAAAACCAATGTGGGTATTACCATATTGTTAGTAAATGGTTACCAGAGCAGTGTCTCTGCATGTGTCTACATGCATATGTACCTTCTAATGGATCACTATTTTTACAGAGTGCACTCTTCAGTGCCCCTGGAACAAAGATGTATGTGCAAGTAGCTTGTGCTGATAACTTATTATCACATTAAAAATAGAAGGTTATAGCAGAGGATCCCAAAAATACAGCCATGAGATGCTACAGAAGCCTTGAGAGTGTGGAGCATGGAATAGTAGCTACTTGTAAACATGTACCATGAGTGGTCATTACTAGTCCTTAAAGGATGTAACCATGGACACTGGATAAAGCTGATTGTAGGTATAACAAAGAGAACAAAGAACAAGTGTCCAGCGTATAGTAACTCTGCCATATACTTTAAAACTTGATATAACATAGAATTTATGCACCGAAGAGGAGGAAGCAAGTAAGCCAACCATTATGAAAGTCATAAAAGTGACCTACGCAAACTCAAGAGTGAAGAGGAAGCAATCCCATTATCAGCGTTATAATCCTCCTAGTAAGGAGTGTGGAATGCTGATGACAATGTATCGACATTGAGTGAAGTGTGGGAATAACACCAGAAAAAGGGGTAGCTGTGAGGAAATTTTGTATGGATGGATTTTAATTATATCACCATTATAAAAGTGCTTTTATATTTGGACGCTTTGGACAAGAAATGTTCATATAATTGTAATTGGACTAATAATAATTCTTGGATTAGACTGTCAAGAATTTAATTAGGCTATCAATAAATTTTTGGCCCTGCATATCAAGCATGTTCCTTTGGCTAACATCGGTTGTGTAGCGTGTTGGTAGGGTCATCAACCCTTGAAGGCTGTTGTAAAATCTGGATGCAACAATATGTATGATGGATGAAGGGCCTTTTTGTGATCTTCCAAAACAAACAGAAAAAGTGGTACAAGTGTTTTTTTAAAATGAGATATGTCACTACTAACCTAATAGTTAAAAGAGATTATTCTTGAAAATGTTAATTTGTGACCCATTCTTCTAAAACAGGGCGATTATAAAGCTAACCAGGATGAAACACATAGAAGAACCTAGTGAAACTGTCATCCAGGCCAGCTACCAGGGAGCTACTTAACTGTAAAGAAAAAAAATTGGGAGACAAAAGAAGAAAAAAAAACCAACAAGCTTTGTGAAAGTTTGGGTAGTCAGACAACTGTAATGGGTAGCTGTCACCAGTATGTGCTACATACATGAGTATGTACTAAGAGAGTTGAAAGGCTTAGTGTGAATAGATTCTCATGCCTTCACATCATGATTGATTCTATCTGCTAAAGTTATTTGATAGGAGGGGCTTTAAAATTGAGCTACACCTGAATATTTATGATAACGTTGAGAACTATATACCTTTCAGCAACTGGAGAAAAATGGACTATGGATAGTTGAAAATCTTTTAGCTAGACTGGACTAGCTAGGTGGACTGAATTTCATCCCAGCTGATTGCTATTGTACCACTTTGAGCAAAAAGACCTGCAGGTCCAGCTGTAGAAATTCCCGTTAAAAATGTAGCCAAGGTGAAGCAAAAAGGCTGGAGGCACCTGGCTTTCGGTGTAGATGTGGTCCTCTCTGGCCAAAAGTTGTATTAACAGCTGCATGTTTAGCTAGGCTTTCAATAACAGAAGAGATAAGGATTGAATCACAGAATTGTAGAATACCAGGTTGGAAGGGAACCCAAGTATCATTTGGTCCAACATGACCAAATGGCAAAACATGGCAAAAACATGGTCTAGACCAGATGGCCCAGTACCCTGTCCAGCTGAACCTTAAAACTGTCCAACACTGGGGCACTGCTTCCCTGGGGAGATTATTCCAATGGTTAATTTTTCTAATCATGACCATTTTCCTCTTTTGTCCAGTTGGAATCTTCCCTGAAGTAATGTGAGACACTGGAAGGTCAAGTAACTCTCTCAAAGCTTGCTCTGCAGCTTGCAAGAAACCTTGTGCAAATAACAGACTACTATCAGGAAAGAAATTTATGATAGCAGCAGACCATTCTCATCACTCATCAGGTGCCTCCAGAACCGACCCCTATCCAGGCTGGGCTGTCAGCCCCCAAGAATGCACAGGCAGCACCATAAGCAAGACCTGAGATGCTTGAACAGCTGGCGAGATGTATACACATGTGCCTGACTGAGGATAAAAAGATCACAGAAACAAGCCATGGTGTGCACCCACCACCAAAGAAGTGATGACTTAGGACCAACGGGATGCCGCTGGATCCATGGTGGTGACTATCCTTTGTTTAACTTTCCGAACGCCTGCTTAGTTTCCTTCTAATATTTCCTGCCTTTCCTATTGCTCCATTCCTTTATGCTTTTTCAATAAAAACAGCCTGATTGGTAGCATTTGACCTCGTTTTTGTCTTAATCTCACTCTTGGGATCATTACAAACTTCCCCCAAGTCCAAAGTCGGACCAGGACTTTACAGGTAACTTAAACACATTACCCCTCATCTTTTCCATGTGACTCCCTGTAAAAAGGGAGTCACCATCTTCTTTGTACCCACCCTTTAAATACTGGAACATG
>VZSF01009820.1:0-25598 GCA_013398295.1 Chionis minor | reverse complement strand
TAGTTGAAAATCTTTTAGCTAGACTGGACTAGCTAGGTGGACTGAATTTCATCCCAGCTGATTGCTATTGTACCACTTTGAGCAAAAAGACCTGCAGGTCCAGCTGTAGAAATTCCCGTTAAAAATGTAGCCAAGGTGAAGCAAAAAGGCTGGAGGCACCTGGCTTTCGGTGTAGATGTGGTCCTCTCTGGCCAAAAGTTGTATTAACAGCTGCATGTTTAGCTAGGCTTTCAATAACAGAAGAGATAAGGATTGAATCACAGAATTGTAGAATACCAGGTTGGAAGGGAACCCAAGTATCATTTGGTCCAACATGACCAAATGGCAAAACATGGCAAAAACATGGTCTAGACCAGATGGCCCAGTACCCTGTCCAGCTGAACCTTAAAACTGTCCAACACTGGGGCACTGCTTCCCTGGGGAGATTATTCCAATGGTTAATTTTTCTAATCATGACCATTTTCCTCTTTTGTCCAGTTGGAATCTTCCCTGAAGTAATGTGAGACACTGGAAGGTCAAGTAACTCTCTCAAAGCTTGCTCTGCAGCTTGCAAGAAACCTTGTGCAAATAACAGACTACTATCAGGAAAGAAATTTATGATAGCAGCAGACCATTCTCATCACTCATCAGGTGCCTCCAGAACCGACCCCTATCCAGGCTGGGCTGTCAGCCCCCAAGAATGCACAGGCAGCACCATAAGCAAGACCTGAGATGCTTGAACAGCTGGCGAGATGTATACACATGTGCCTGACTGAGGATAAAAAGATCACAGAAACAAGCCATGGTGTGCACCCACCACCAAAGAAGTGATGACTTAGGACCAACGGGATGCCGCTGGATCCATGGTGGTGACTATCCTTTGTTTAACTTTCCGAACGCCTGCTTAGTTTCCTTCTAATATTTCCTGCCTTTCCTATTGCTCCATTCCTTTATGCTTTTTCAATAAAAACAGCCTGATTGGTAGCATTTGACCTCGTTTTTGTCTTAATCTCACTCTTGGGATCATTACAAACTTCCCCCAAGTCCAAAGTCGGACCAGGACTTTACAGGTAACTTAAACACATTACCCCTCATCTTTTCCATGTGACTCCCTGTAAAAAGGGAGTCACCATCTTCTTTGTACCCACCCTTTAAATACTGGAACATGGTGATAAGGTCTCCCCAAAGCCTTCTTTTCTCAAGCCTGAACAAACCCCATTCTCTCAGCCTTCCTCACGTGGCAGGCTTCCTGGTCCTTTGATCATCTTGGTAGCCCTTCTCTGGACCCTCTCCAGCCTGTCCACATCTTTTTTGTATAGCAGGGACCAAAACTGAACACAATGTTCCAGGTGTCTCCTGACAAGCCCTGAGTAGAGTGGGATAATGACTTCTTTATCTCTGTTGGTGATGCCCTTGTTGATGCAACCCAGCATCCTGTTGGCTTTCCTTGCTGCAGCAGTACACTGCTCATTCATATTGAGCTTGTTGTCCATTAGGACCCCCAGGTCCCTTTAACACAGAGCTGGCACCCAGCTGGGTAGATCCTAGCCCGTGATGCACTCCTGGATTATGTTTTCCTAGGTGCAAGACCTTACACTTGTCACTGTTGAACTTCATAAGGAACTTGTTAGCCCACTCCTCCTGCCTATCCAGGTCTTCCTCCAGGGTGGCTCTCCCTTCTGAAGTGTCCACTTCCCCACTCAGTTTGGTGTCATGGGCAGACTTCATTGGGGTACACTTGATCCCATAATCCAGATCACTTATGAAGATATTAAATAGCATTGGGCCCAGTATCGATCCCTGGGGGACCTCACTTGTGACAGGTTGTCAGTTTGAAAAAGAGCTATTTACCACCATCCTCTGGGCACGACCTGTCAGCCAGTCCCCCACTCTCTGCACAGACCTCTTGTCTAGACTGTAATGTATCAGTTTCTCTAGGAGGAGACTGTGGGGTACTGTTTTGGAAACCTTGGAAAACTCCAGGTAGATTGGTTGAATTCTGCCTGAGGAAAAGGTCCTGAGAGGATTTTTGCTGCTGAAGCACTTCTGAATCTGAAACATCTGAATGCTGTTTCTCAAAAGGCAGATGCAGACTAAAAAGTGAACTCCTAGTTTTTGTAAGTGTGTAAGAAAAGAAAGTTATGAAGGTGAAGGTGACTTCACAAAGCTTGTATTTGCTGTCTTCTAGCACAGTGGCACTCAAACAAGGTTGATGATCCAGACAAATCTGTTTGTTTTGAGGATCTAAGAAGTTTTTCTTCCTATTCAGAACAGCAGAGGTTGTATTGTACTGCTACTTCTGGTATCGTACTGCTCATTTATGGGTATTACTGAAAACTATCTCTGATATAAATCTAAGTCCAAGTGAAAACAAGCTAAAGCACCTTTTCAAGAACAGAAAAAACTTTCAGATAATAGAAAAAAAAATTAACCAAAATATCCAAACTGAAGTGTGTCACATTTGGCTTTCTAAAAAGCTAAATTCCTCAATATCCATTTCTTCATTTAATTTCCTGTTTAAAATTATGATTTTCAGATATTTTGTTACAAGAGTTGATGCTTTTCCATCTCTTCTCATCAGAGATGAGACTTCAACACGTAGCTGAGACAGATCAACAGCACCTTTCCCATTGCTAACTGCTGACTCTGAGGGAACAGAGAAATAAAATTCACCTTGTTTCCCTTACTTGAGTTTCCAAGGTTTCACACTATGCTCCAAGACTGCAGTTTAAAAAGTTGGCTTCATCTTAGGAAGGTGGTGGGTTTGCATTTCAGTTGCTATCCCCTGGGTAAAGAATTACCAAAGAATAAGACCGCCTTTATATAAAATACACTTTCCTTTGCTTTGAGAGTATTTCCAGATGGGTTTGTCTGCACTAGGGTATTGCCTATGTAAAATAATATACTATGACTCTATAATTTAATCTGCACTTCGGTGCAGAAGCTGGGTGTGTGCAAAGTAATTGTAGCATCTCTTCCAAGCTCTCCCTTCCTGCAGCCCATCATCCTCTCCCCACCTGCTGTGGGGTTTGTGGGTCTTTTTTGGTATCTGGGTCATTAGTTTTGCTCTCTTGCCGGCAGAAATGACAAAACATCCCATTTAAATTTGGCAAAGTGGCAGTGAGATTTAACTGGGGCTGTTTAAGTAGGGGTATGCATATATATAAAAAAAAGGGAGAGAGGGAAAAGCATACCCTTATTTTCTCCTTCAATCTGTTTCTATTCCTAATGCTGAATGCGGAGCCACAATGTCCTGCAGTGGAAGTTCCCCCCGCATCCACTAGATGTTACTATTGCCCTGTAAAATTGATTATAGCAGATATACTAAATTCCTGATTAAACCTCTGTAACTGAGCATGTGGAGTTCTTTCTGTGTCATATCGTTCCCCGTCACCAACAACCTCCCCCCTCCCCATAATTTACTTTTTGTATTGTTACTGTCACATCTAGAATTTACAAAATTGTCACTTAAGAGCAGAAAGTGACAATTTTCTTCTAAATCTCCTAGTTGCAGAGACCTCTCTTGCCCTTTTTCTAAGCACATTGAATGCATCCAGTACATGGCAACACTTTAAAGAGCAAAACAGCAAAACTAAGGCTATCTTTTTTAACTCTTCTGTGAGTTTATGACTTCAGTGCTGCAAAAAATTTCTATTAACCATTGCATTCTCTATTATTAGTATGGGGATTAAAGGAATATGTTGTGAAATTTGTCATTAATTTTAATTTTGGGTTCTTGTGTTTTCATCTCTTTGTTGTTGTTTTGTTACATTAGCACTTAGGAAAATTTATTTTAACAAGAATTGTTGTGTCTTTGCATCTCTTGTGTTATGTTTACCCTCCCTCTTCCCCTCATTTAAGGATACAGACAAATGAGTAGGGCTAGTGCAAGACTATCTGCTTACTTCAGTCCTCTCACACATGGTCGTGGTTTCCACTGCACCAGCTTCAGCACTTTACTCATGCCGTCATTAACCGAACAAAAAACAAGCCAGAAAAAACCCTGCAAATCTACAAAAAAGCAGCAAATCTTCCTGCTGAAGAAGTGAGATTTGTGGTGGACAAACACTAGGAGGCAGGGAACAGGATCCCACTCTCCATCTCCCTGGGGGCTTTGTTCTCCACTGACATTTAAGGAGCTCCAGCTGCTGGCTGGGGACAGCAGGAAGGAGCTCCAGGAGAAAGGTGGGAATGATCGAGCCTATTGCTTTCAGCACTGTTGACCTGCTAGATAGGCTCAGCCCTAATTCATTATAAAGTTCCTGAGTTTTATCTCACAAACTTGACTTCTACCCTGTTTCCTCCCATCTGATTAGGACACCTTCAGTAAAATATGCTACTGCAAAAAGTCATGAGTAGGCTTTCAATCTACTATCACACTGGTTCCCAGTTTATCCTTTAGGGAGGGTAAACCATCCATATATCCTGCTGAATGGCCAAAAAATTGTTTCAGGCTGTCTGTAGGTTTAGGAAGGTGATGTGACATTGGTTATCTTGATTGGCTATCTCTGCAACTAAAGTATTAGGGAACAGCGGCAGCTTCTCAGGTTGTTCAGGGACTCAACATGCAGAGAGATACTGGCAGGGCTAAACTGTTTAAAACCCAGATTGCATTCCTGTATCAGGGACTTGCTGGGTGGCCTCAGCCTTGCCTTGCCTCTCCAGTCTTACTTTTTAATCACCACACCAGTTTCCTTCTTTATCAGTGTGTGCAGTAACCAGGGAAAATTACTTATAGGCTCAGATGAGTGTGGCATAAGTATTAGTTAACAATAGACAACCTATGCTGTGGAAGAGCTGGTTGTGTGCAATTTTGAATGTTCTTTTCAAAGACCAGAAAGGGCATGTACACCAAAACCTTCATCCAGCTCCTCAGAGGATAGTAGTTGTTTCAGAGCTGATACGTGACTTTGGACAAAAGCCATAAAACATCTCCCTCAGTAGCCATGACTACTTTACACCATGTGTGGTGTAGTCACACATACATGATTTCAGAGGAAAAATGTAAATTTCTCGCAGCAATTCCTGGTGGCTTTAGTTCCTAGTTATTCTAGTTATTTCTACATGCACTATTTTAAAATACTTATGTACAATCTAATTAATCCAAAGTTGTTCATAAGTTTTAACTGTCTGTAGTAACAGCTCAATAAATTGGCTTGACCAAGCCAACCGTATCTCTTGAAGAAACTATTAAACATCTGGTAGCATTAGGAGAGAAGTCATGGGCAGATGTGATTTAGCAGATTGATCCTTGGCTGCGGAGGGTGTGACAGAGGTAGACAAGCAAAGCAGCCTGGTAGTGCTTGTTCTGCCCCAGCCCAGGCTGTGGTGGCTCTGCCTGAGACTTTCTGTGGCTGGCAGAGAAGGCTCAGAGCAGGATCATGATGTTAAACTGCCTTTTGAAATTAGATGCATGTGGGATCTCTGTCTCATGAAAACCATCTGAGGCAAAAGAGGTAGGGCTCATGGTCACCCACGGTGCAGGGGAACTTTGCACAGCTTTCACTTCTATCTGAAAGGTTTTCAACTCATACTTCCAAGAAGTGTGCCTTTACCAGTAGGTTGGTTCTCTCTCCTGCTGTCTGGAAGCTTAACTTCCCTTGGGGGTAACCATAATATGAGTATTAGTTGGTGGTCATCACCACAGTGGTATCAAAGGCATTAAATTTCTTAAATTCTTTTCAAAAGGATGGAAGAAAATGCACGTGCCAAACAGTTCTGCTGGGTTACCAGACCAAAGTAAGTAATATTTACTGAGGTGAAAGAAGTGCTGAGCATGACCCTAGCTGTTAGAGCTCCTCCTGGTTCCACACTGTAGTAACTAGTTGCACAATGGCTCTGGCATGCGCTCAGGAGCGTGTTACAACACCTTTCTTTCCTCTATACCACAACTCAGCAAGTGTGAACCAAGAATGTGGACAAGTTTCTCTGCTTACATGTTGCATTTAGGCAACAGTTTGTGGTGTGGTTTGTGCCAGTTAAAATATGAAAAGTGTTGAAACCCCTTCAGGTTCTTCCCTTGTAAGACATTCATTTCTATTTTTGTTACCTGGCTGAGAATCCAATTCTCTTCTCAATCCTCCTGGGAAAAATCTATGCAAAGCTGCTGGATCTCTTCCCATCACCAGTCATTTACTTCCTTCAGAAGATCATGAAATAAAAGAAAGAAAAGAAAATAGAGCAATTCAGAGATGATCTTTTTATATAAGAAACAATTCCCTTTTCTCCTCCTAACTGCTTGCCTAACCTGTGTCTGATTGCACAGTGCCTGTGGTCGTCTGTATGCACTGAGAACAGCACATCTGCAGTTGCTGCACTGACCTATACAGTTCCAATCACCCCCAAAAGAACAAGTTGAGTGATTTTGGAGACAGTGCCTTGGGGATGTGGACCCACGAGTGTTTTTCAGATTGTGGCTGTTCCAAATCATCCCAGGGGGAATTTTATATGGGGTGTAAGTATGATATGATAAATAAAGAATTTTATATTTTGAAGTTGTGTACTTTCATGTAGTTGTTTTGCTGGTATAATTTTCATTTTGTTTGGTTTGGGTCAGGAATTGGAATTGGATGGGAATTTCATTGCTACAGATGGTGCCTTGACAGAAAACTTTGGTCTAGTACAAATGGAACTGAAATTTCAAGTTATGCCCACAGGCTCAAAAGAAGAGAATCCAAATCAGTAATGCAGCAGGTGTTTGCCATTTGTAATTTCTGTTCCCTCATTCTGGCATTATCAAGCACTCCATCAGTTCTGGGACTTGTGCAGCTTTGGCACTGTTGTATCAATGCCAGCAATACGTTTTATTTTCTCTAAAAGGTAGTATCTCTGCATATAATTTAACTGGGGTTCAACCTGAATGTCAGTCAAGGCTTTATGAACTTTTCTTTGTCCACCCTTTTATAACAAATTGCTTTCCACCTGAAATGAACATATTGGGCTTTACTGGCACCTCTACTTTGCACCATCCTTATTTAAAAATTTTCACTGCAAACTTCAGCAACTCTTGGCTCTGTTATTTAGAAGCCATGAAGTATCTCGATGGTCTTGGCTAGCCTGCTCTTCCGCTCTCATGAATTAAAGGGAAGGTTCGACAATAATTATATTCCCTTGAATTTGCACAGGAAGCATATCTGCATGTTGTTAGGGCAAGGGAGACCAACCCAAAGCTTCCAGGAAATCATTACTTTTGTGACTTATGACTAAACTGGTTCAAACAACTACTTAACTCTTTTTTTCTTTTGATTTTCTACATAAAGGAGCTGTGATGAGTCTTATGTTTTCCACGTGTTGTACCATAATAAAATGTGAAGTGCTTTCCAAAGCAAGAGCAACATCAGCCTTGGTGCCTCACTGGAGTTTATTTTAGATGGTGATGGTAGTAGATTTGCAGACTTCATGTTAGCTATGCTACTTTTTTGGTTTGGAAGAACAGAACTTCTTACCACAAGGTTCACCCCATGGCACATAATATTCGCTCATAGTAGTGGAAAGTTTCTGAACGCTGTGTTTTACTTAAAAGTTGCCCTATGCTGACAATTCTTCCTAACTCTGTTATAAAATAAAATATTTAATTTAATAATTGAAGAGACAAGCCCATGAGGAAATATTCTGACCATTTAGTTTAGCTTTTAATAAAAAGAAGTGATAGAATGTATCTTAAAAAAAACAAAAAAAAACCCTGACCAATTTTTTTTTTTTTATATTTGTGTATAAAAATTTCGGGGATCATTTGAAAGTGGCACCACCAGAACTGTTAAAATACGTGAATTTAATCTCCTGCCTGAATTTTTTTGATGGCTGTTCTTGTGTGTTTGGGCCTTCTTGTAGATTTATTGGCTAAAATTGAAGGGTCCAATGCCACAGATAAATTCCTCGTATTGATGTTTATAGATCATGATTAAATCTTCTTTTGACTTCTCTTTTGGTTGAACTAGGAAGACTGAAGTCTTGGAGACTTTTCATATGAAGTAAACTTCCAAAATCTCTTATTTGTCAGTAGCCTTTTTGAACCATATGCATCAAGACAAAAAGGAGTTTGCTGCTTGTTAGCTCTGCCATATACTTACGGACATATGATTTTATGTTTCTCCATAGTTAGAGGAGTGCTGCTTGCTTTACCTGGTCTCCTAAAGATTAATGTAAGTCTATCAGTGACCCCTTCTCTTTCATTTTTCCCCTGCCCTGTTCTTTTTTTCCCCTATAAGTTTTAGTGAGGGTAAGATAGAAAGTTTTCCTCCCTTATATCACTAATAAAAACATGAAAACCAGCAATTAATCCTTGTGGGATTCTGCTGAAAGTATTCCTGTTCAATTCTGTGTCCTTTTCACTTTACAGTGGTGTTTCAAGAGCTGCCATGTAGCAGCTGCCATCATGATTTTTTTGTAATACCAGTTCCTTTGTCAAACCATGATACTTAATCAAAACTTTCTGATAAGGGAAACATACAGACATTTCAGTTACAGATACTTACATTTTCCAGCACTCCTATGAAGTGCATGGATATTGATAAGTCAGTTACAGAGCAGAGGAAGCTAATGTTAAGCTGTCTGAAGTGCATGGGAAGTCTGTTCCTGGGAGAGAACAGAAACTCCCTCCTCTTGTTTTCAGTCATTTCCCAGTCAAAACCAAGATCCTCCTGCTTAATAACTGAACCCGTGTCCAGCACCAAGATTTGGGTGGACGGATGAGTGCTATAGTCATATATATTTAGCATGATCTCAATAATCTTCATTAGCATATGCAGAGGTGTGAACTTTAATATGCATTTCACAGGTAATGAGGCAAAGGTCATCGTCAGGCAAAGGTCATCGTCAGGCATAGTAGGCTTCTGAAGAAACAAAGAACTACACAGATTCTTGTTATCTTGTCCTTGCTGACAAAAAGCAGAGCTGTTCTGTCTCCCTCATCTAGATCCAGGCAAGTTTCTTTCCTGCCTGAGTAAGCAGGTGTTAGCCTTATCAGTTCTTTGAGCATAGGGCCAGCATTGTTCACCCTGTGGCTATAGCTACATTTCAAGGTACTTGCGAGTGTTTGAGACATTCCTCAGTGAGGCTTGGAGAGCCTCCTCCTCCTCCCTTTTGTCTCTCACCATTTTTTGGAGGGAATTTACAAGTCGTCTCTGCACTACTGCACTACGTCACTAGCTGAAATTAGTACAATTAAATTGGTTCTGGGTTATGCTGTGTGGTTGCAGCCGTGAGATCCTGTTCAGACCCAAATTTACATCTCCCTGAAAATTTACCTGAAATGCGTTCATGAAATCTGGTTATCCACAACAGAAGCTCCCTCTTGCAAAACATGTCCTTCAGCTATGTCCTATGAGGAACCACTTCCACCATGCCCACGCAGTAGCCAGGCTACCCATGCATGCAAGGCTAAATGCACATACATGGTGCAGGTCTGGAATTTCAGGTAAAATCAAATGCTTTGAAAACTGCTTTGCTTGTGCGCTTGTTTTGTACTGCCTCATATGCAGTTAAGTTGAAAGAGATAGAGAGCTATAGCTTTTTAATCATTATACAAATGATTCTTTTACCATTGAACCCCCCCCCAAAATTAGATTTACTGTCTCCACCATGGCCTCATATTGCATTTTCAGCTTAGAAAAATTCTCTGATATCAAAATTAGAGCCAGAAGGAAACCCAGTTTTCTGTGTAGATTTGGTTTTGCATAATTGAAATGAAGAATTGAATACATTATTTTCATGATATAGCAACCATTCTTTCATAGAAAAAAAGAACAAAAAGCCAAATGACAAAGGCAAGGGTAGGTTAAATAGCTATTGTGTCCCAATATGGATTGGTTTGTCTACATGCTCCCTCTTGTCATCTACATACAGATGCATTCCTCTGAGATGCAGGGCATTTCTTCTCAGTGCTTTCCAGTGATCACTCGCTACTATGGACAGAATTTCTTCTTTGGACAGTTATTGTTACTTGGTATCTAGGATTTTATTGCAGATATGGAACTGTCAAAAACAATGTGAAATCCAAACCATGGAGGGTGGAGAGAAGTTTTCATAGAATCATAGAATGGTTTAGGTTGGAAGGGACCTTAAAGATCATCTAGTCCCACCCCCATTGCCATGGGCCAGGACCCTTCCCATTAGACCTGCTGGCTCAAAGTCCCATCCAACCTGGCCTTGAATGCTTCCAGGGATGGGACCTCCACAACTTCCCTGAGCAATCTGTTCTAGTGCCTCACCACCCTCACAGTAAAGAATTTCTTCCTGAGGTCTATTCTAAATCTACCCTCTTCCAGCTTCAAGTTATTACCCCTCATCTATCACTACATGCCTGTGTAAAAAGTTCCTCTCCAGTTTTCTTGTAGGCTCCCTTCAGATACTGGAAGGCTGCTATAAGGTCTCCCCAGAGCCTTCTCTTCTCCATGCTGAACAACCCCAACTGTCCCAACCTGTCCTCATACAAGAAGTGCTCTAACTCTCTGATCATCTTCGTGGCCCTCCTCTAGACCTATTCCAACAGGTCCATGTCCTTCTTACATTGAGGGCTCCAGAGCTGGACACAGTATTCCGGGTGGGGTCTCACAAGAGCAGAGTAGAGGGGCAGAATCACCTACCTCGACCACGCTTCTTTTGATGCAGACCAGGATGCAGTTGGCCTCCTGGGCTACAAGTGCACATTGCTGGCTTATGTTAAGCTTCTCACCCACCAACATGTCCAAGTCCCTCTCCTCAGGGCTGCTCGCAATCCATTCCGCACCCAGCCTGTATTTGTGCATGGGATTGCCCTGACCCACGTGCAGGACCTCGCACTTGGCCTTACTGAAGTTCATGAGGTTTGCACAGGTCCACCTCTCAAGCCTGTCCAGGTCCCTCTGTATGGCATCCCTTCCCTCCTGTGTATCAATCACTCCACACACCTTAGTGCCATCAGTAACCTTGCTGAGTCACTGGGACATCGAGCCATTAACCACAACTCTTTGTGTGCGACCGTCCAGCCAGTTCCTTATCCACTGAGTGGTTCATCAGTCAAATCTGTGTCTCTCCAATTTAGATGTTAGGATGTCATGAGGGACAGTGTTAAATGCCTTGCCGGGTCCAGGTAGGGGTAGAGAGGTCCAAGGGATAGAGAAGCACATGCAGTGTGCAGTGAAGGATAAATCATAGTGATGATAAATATTAAAATAAAAGCAAAATATCAAGTGAGGTTTCACAAGAAAGTAAAACAAGAAAATAACCTTGTCCTGGTTTGAGGTAAAACAGGACCAATTTTGTTCATAAACTCTGCTTTCTAACTAGGATTCTTCTAACTGCTGAAATTAACAGCATGTTGTGCAGAAAACTGCTCTTTCTCAGAGTGATAAGACCCATGTTTATAGCTGATGCCAAGGCACGGTGTGCAGAGAGGCCCTTGCTTAGACTTACTGCGATAACGCCCAAGGCCAGACAATTTGGTTTTTGCCCTGTTGGAGGGTTGGAAGCGGAGAAGCATAGAGAGGTCCCATCTATGGGGAGGAGCAGACAGGACAGGTGACCCAAAACTGTCCAAACAGTGTATTCCATCCCATCTGCATCATGCTCAGTATAAAAGCTGAGGGATCAAAGGGTCAGTATCCATTATTCCATTTTTCCGTTGTCCGTTTTTCCGTTGTTCGGCTTCGGCTTTCCAGCTCGGCCTTCTTCTCCGGCTTGCTTGAGCTTTTGCTCTTGCTGGGGCTCTTGCTTTCCTTCTTCAATGGCCGGCGTCCGAGGAGGACTTTGTCGGTTCGTCTGCCTTTGATCCCAACCCGTGTGTTCCTGAATCCCTTCCATCGCTGAGTCCAGTCTGGGACTTCCCCAGTGCCTGCTGGTGACGTGATTGTCATCCTGGGAGCTTGATACGGTTTTGTATATATTTCATTATTTTATTTTTGTTATTTTATTCTTTATATTTCATTAAAGTAGTTTAGTTCTTACTAAACTAGTCTCTCTTCTTCTCTCTCTCCTGCTCAGCAGGAGAGAGGGAACATCTGTAGCTCGGCTTGCTTGGGCCGATCCGGCCCAAACACACAATGAACCTGAAACTGGTAAAGGAGACTGTAAGGTCAGTGGTGTGTCTGTGTAGATGTGGAATTCACTCTGTGATTCTTATTCAGTGACTCGCCACTATTTATTATTCAGAGGAGACTATGCAAATGGTTGGCATTAGCATTTTAACACATAGCCATGCTGAATTACTTGAAAAGAATACACTGAAGCCTATGAATGCAAAAAAGATTTTTTCTCATCATTCATCCCTATCCTGTTCTACCTGGTATTTGCAAATTATTTTGCACAAATGTGGACAGGAGAGAATGTCAAATACTGGAAGTTGTCACGATGGAGCTATTTTTCCCAAGCTGTGCAACCAAATGTATTTGGTTGCCAGGATTATGTTTATGCTTAAATGCTTGATATGCAGTTGAAAGATGAATCAAAAGTCTCAGTGGATTTTTTAGTGGTCAGATCCTCAACTCATAGACAAGAAAAAAATTCTACAAGCGATGACATGAATTGATCATTTCACCAACAGTCTTATATGAGAATATGAAAGTTTCACCTGCAGACAAAAGTATCTTCCTATCACTATAAATTGTTTCCTTGAATTTTGGTAGTCGATACAAATTCCAATCCTATAGAGAAATGGAGAATAATGTTCTAGTACAACCAATAGACAGTAACCCCTCACCTCTTACACCATTTAATGGAAAGCCTACCTTAGGTACAAAAATTGCACCTAGTTTAAGAAAACACAAAAATGCCAGCCTTGTTTTAACTGCGCTACATAGATACTGCAGCATGCATGTAGAGGTGTTGCTTTAAAACAAAATATTTCACAATCTATTCCAGTTTTTGGAAGAAGCATAAGTAATGTATTGGCAGGCATACAGCATAGGTATATGTATGTAGTTTTAGCACATGTAGAGTTTGAATGTAACTACTGTATGTCTTATATCATGCCTTTAACCATATTGTAAAAGGGATGCAGGAACTGTGCAGAGAGCGAACCACTAAAGGAATGGAGCTACATAGCTCTTAGCCCTGGTCTTGCAAGTCAGGATGAAATTGTTTCTACAGTCTGAAAAAATTGTTTGTATAAATCCATTGCTCTGTGTTGATTGACTCAAAACATAAATTGTTGAGCTGGCCTTTATTTGCATAACCAGTAAGCATTTTTCTTGAAAGACCAACACTTTATAAATGCTACCTTGTACTCGACAGATTGCTGTCTTAAGAAAAAAACGCACTTTCAAAACACAAAGTAGGGCCCTCCTGAAAAAAACCTAAATGTCTTGGATGATGAAAATTATAATTTCTGAGTTGAGGTGTGGGACTGGCAAGCAGACACTGAGAAGATGCTGTTCAAAGTGGTTGCCCTGTCGTGATTTCAGATATGACTCAGGAAAGGACAGAACAGCTGAATTTCATCTCTTTGAGTTTAAGTATGTTAAAGAGTATTTTAAATAAATGAGGTTAAAACTCCTTTAATCTGCCAGAATGTTATTTGATTTCTTGGTGTTTTAAGAAGAATTCCTTCTCTTTTGATTTGACTGCTAAAGTTAAGTTGCCTAGGTAACACAGAAAAGGAAAACTGTTACCATGCAGTAACAGTGTGATTTGGTGATCTCACAAACAAATATGATACAAAGAAAAGCAGCCTTTCATTGCATGGTTAGATTTTTTTTGCTGGGTGCTAAAGTCTGCAGAGCTGCAAGGTAAAAAAAGGATGGAGAAATCAGCCTTCTTCACTGTAGTGTGGCTTTTATCTCACCCTAAGTATGAGGCTCTTAACAGCCCCATTTTCCTTTGTATTACAAGTTCTTTTCTGTGGTTAATCTCCTTCCAGTTTCTTAGCAGTTGATTAACCTTCCTTTTTCATGACACAGAAGAAAATCAGTATAAAAACTGGACAGCTCAAATCCAGTTTTATTTTTGGAAAAGCCTTCAAAAACCTGATAAACGAGGCTATAGGTTGAGGCTGAACACCACCCCATCCTTGCCGTGCTTTATTTTTAGAAACTCCTGTTCTGGGCTTTGCGATTCATACCTCAGATGTGATCTAATTGTTGAAGACAAAGAACTGCTCTGGCTCTCTCTCAGAGGGATAATCTCCTATGCTGAGAAAATCTTTAGACTTAATTACGACAGTTTTATCATTCCTGTGGACTTCCAGAGTGGCACAAAAAGGCCCTCCTAATGCTCAGAAACTCTCACTATTCTAATCCAGTGATATTAAGCAGATATTATTTCAATGAAGGTAACAAACCTCTCCAAGTGGGACTTGTTTTGCACAGAGCTGCGGATTATTCCTTTATCTCCACTAGAGATATAACTCCAAAACTTACTGTACAAGTAATTATTTTTACACCTCGAAAGTGATACTAAATTCAAGACTCTGACTGAGATGTCATTTGGAAAGTATAAATATCCTCTGAGTTTACCTCTTATAAAGCTTTTTTATTTTTATAACTGTTTAACAAGAAATGTAAAGATATGCATCTGATCAAAGAAAGCTCTCTGATGTTTTATACGTGTCTCCTTTTGACTAGAACAAAAAATAGATCTGAGAGTACTTTAATCTGTTGAAAGCAGCACTGTACAGTATGCATCAGATCTCAATTGTTTGAAGTGACTTAGAATTTTCTCATCTGACTTGACATTGTTTTACTTCATTGTTCATGTATTTAAGATAAAAGAAAATCACTACTATTTTAAAGTTAACACAAAAAGAAGTAGTCACAATCAACACCAAAAGTTTCATATTCCTTGTTGGTAGGTTTTCTGGATGCTTTTTTTGAGTGGCTCTGTGTATACTTTTAACGTATATTTATATATTTATGTTAAATTACAAGTATAATACGTTATGGTGCTGAAGAGCTGGAAGACAATCCTGCATAAACATCCGAAAGTCTTTCAAGTCTTAACTTTGGCTTGCAAATATGGGCTTGGATTCTTGCAGAAAGATATTCTGAAGATTACTAGAGTTTTCTGCTCTTGACTGGAGTTTATACACCAATCGGGCAAGAAGCTTTGAGTAAAAGGAAGAAAGTATGGACTTTAGAAGCTCAGCAATGCTTGTCAAGTAATCAGTGTCTGTTTTACTGCTCCTAAAGAAGCGGAATTTGGAGGGCTTTGCCTTCCAGCTTACCATATAAAGCAACCAATCCCTGATGCTCATTTGTGAGATTTTCTTTGTGTTTTGAATGTTTTTGCAAGTTCCCAGGAGTCCCGCTTTCTGAAAGACAGACTTGATGTAGGGACAGTTTATTTCCAGTCATTGTTCTAGTACCAGTCCTATCTCTATTGCTTCTGCCTCTCCGAGGGATCTGAAGCCAAACTTACTGTTTCTGTTTCCTTTCAAACTCTTCTAACTAGATCTCCTGGTATAACATGTCAGACAAGTGGAAGATCCTGTGCAGCTTCCTTGGTGGCCCTAGGTGTTTGACTCCATGCTACAGTCAAGTAAAGTATTAGCTTCTGTCTTGATACCCAGCAGCTCAAGAGCTGCTCCCATCCCGGACTGTGTCAGACTACTAGCAGAATGGTTTTCTGGGAGGAGGGTAGTGGAAATGTCATGGAGGTTGCACTGCTGAGTGTTGCAAGAGAACATGACGGGAGGCTGAGGCCAGTCTGGCTCAGTTTGCCTGGGACTTGGCTACATCCCGATTAACGTCATCCTGTCATGGACACTAGAGGACTTGTGTGTTGCCTGTAAGACAGAGCTGCTTTTCATGTTACGTATTTCTTATGGGTTTGGGTCATGATAAGAGTTAGATATACTGCTCATGATGTTGGGAAGGTCAGCTACTGCTTCCTGAGGTTCTGTCCTTCCTCCTCCCTCATTTTCTCAATCACACCTTCATTTGAAGCAGTAATTTCATCCTGAAGAAATATTTCCAGACAAATAGAATCATAAAATCCGTACTTGAAACTTGTACCCTCCAGTAAAGAGTTCTGGTCTCAAGAGATCTGCAGTGAAGGAAGACATTTTGCCAAAACTTTCTTGATTTTCTTAGCTCTATATTTGCTCCTTGGTCTGTATCTTAGTAGCCTTTAGTCACAGGCTGTTACCCTACAAAACAGTCTGCAGGGTCTGTGTCTGTCTGACACAGGAACACTGCCTCCTGTCCCGTTTCATGACAGTGGCTTCCTTTGTGGACCATGACTCATTCATATCCAGCCTTTGAGCCATCTCAATCTGGTTGTTGCTGACATCAAATGGAAAGACTTATTTTTGGTGCTGTTGTACCAGCTGGAGTCCACCCTCTCAGCCAGTTCTAGCTCTTAAATATCCTCCTCTGCAACTGCCTACATAAGGGCTTTCTGACCTCCCTCAATCAAAAAATGCTCTAACTTAAACTATTTTAAGTGATTTTGTTCCAGGTCTTTGCTAAATTATATGGATTGGAGAGGAAGAACAGAGAAGTATCCAAGGATGAAAGTCTCTTCAGCTGCACAATTATAATAATAAAAAAAAAATATGAAAAGCATTTAATTTTCCTCCCCTGCACTTTGTCTAGGGAAGCAACCCCTGGATGATCCAGCAAGCATTTCTGTTTTGATCTACTTCAGCTATTATTACATAGGGTTTTTAACATGGGAATTCTTCACAATCAGGAAGTAATTATAATCACAGACCGAAACATTTAATGGAACAACAATCACTTTTTTATTTATTTTTTATTGCAAGCATATGTTTCTCTCCTGAGTTTTGAAATATGTTGCTACATCCTCTTCAATCACAGAAAGGAATGAGCCATGACATTTCTTTTTAATGAAAATGCTGATCTACTGTTTATCTTCATAGAGCTAAATGAAAAGTTTCAAAGACTGACTTGGTTGAATACATTTATGGTTTAACCTGTGAAAGGTAGTGCTTGTGAGAAGTTTGATGTCTTTTTTTCATGTTTAGATTGATTTTTAAAAGCAGTGGAGATCTCAGGCTGCTTAGTATTTAATCTCTTCATGGGTCTTCACTGACTTGTGATAGATAGTTTTATATGATAAGAAAACCTGAGTGTTGAGCAATGACTGTTAGGCATGCTTAAAATGATACTTTCCTGCCAAAAGGAAAGCAGTATTCAGGTTTATAGAAGGGGAAGGATCATCCAAGATGACAACTCCTGTGTGGTTTGTTTCAGGATTTTTTTATTTCATTTTTTAAGGAATTCCAATACAATCAATTCCCGTTGGGGTTTGTTTTTTTTTTTGGTGGTGTTTTGTTTGTCATTGTTTTTGTTTGTTTGTTTGTGGTTAGTTGATTGTTTGGGGTTTTGTGTTGGTTTTTTGTTGTTGTTTGTTTTGTGGAGAACACCGTAATAGAGAGACAAAACCTTCTTTCCCAGCTCTCCCTCAATGCACAAAAAAACCTTCGTTATTGTCTCCCTCTTCTTCATAAAGATCCTATCCCTTACAGCTCCATCTCCCATCTTTCTCCCCTGCTATTTCTTTTCGGAAGGATGGTGGGGATCAGAAGGATGGCAAAGTTCATCCTCTCTCCATATGCCCCTCTCAGCTGAACCAGCTCTGGACCCTTTGGGAACTGGGACACTGAATCTCTCAAATGAGTCAGTTTCCTTAAGACATTCATAGTTGGTTTAAAAAAGAATATTTTAGTGTTTGGTGGTAGCTAATATTCTGCTGCTTGCAATAACATAGTTGAATACATTAGTGCAGCAACATTTGCTCAGGGACCAATATGAAGAGTGCTATTTAATGCCTAATGTTAGTTGGCTTAGTTGTTCACAGGGAGTGGGTTTTCAATAAACAAAACATTTACCACGATAATGATACAGCAGTCACACACTGTGCCAAATGACTGTTAAAAATAATTTGTGGTTGGCATGGGAAAATTGCCATTTGTAAGTTGCACAACAATACTGCTTTTAACGGCAGGTACCCAAAGTACTTCAGATTGCCTGGATTCTGTTCAAATAAGTGCTTTCATAGACAATTATCAAATATTAACTGGGAAGGTGAAAAAAAATGGTATGTTTTTCATTCTTCTGGCTTAAATTTCAAAGTTTCCACACTTAAAAAATGTAACAAGGATGAACTATAGATTTAGAAGCCTTACAGAAGTTTTAAAAAATAACCAGTAAACTCAGTGCAACAGGAGAAAAATCCCTCCTGCAAATTCACGATCCCTCTCTCCCCTTATTTCAGCATATTTCCATTTAGAAACTTTCTTTGGTGTAATTTAAATTCTTTCTGAATCAATTTAAACTAATTGCAAAAACTTGGGATATTACCTTTAAAGGAATGTGCAGGCTATAGTATCTCTTTTTATTTCTCCAAAATACCTCCTTGAAGTTAAACTTTCTCATGTAAATAGGTATGTCGTGAGACTTTTTAGATTTTCAGAATTCAAAGAAAACCTTATTTTTCTAATTTTTCAGTTCTACCAGTTTTAACTTGCTTTCGGTTATTTCAGGTTTTGCCTCTGTGTTGTCCACATAATGATAAATGTTTTCCTTATCTTTTGTTCTTTTCTCTTTTCTTATATTAAATTTTGCTGTAGTAGATTTTATTATTTGTGTATGGTGTCACAGTAACTTTTCCACTAGATGTGGTTGGAAGCACCTAGAATGATATTCAGCCAGGCTGGGTCTCTTTATAGCTGTCTTATGAACATTGTACTTTCAGTCAGTGATGTAAAGCTGCAGTACGCTGGCTGTTTAGATGTCAATCAGAAACGTACTAGTTCCTTGAAGATTTTCCTATGCTGGAAAAATGTAAGCAGTATAAACATATATGCATTATAGCTCTGTTTCCAGTTTCCCCTCTCATTTACTGAATAATGGGAACAGAAAGCTTCCCCACCTTTTTGAAATTTCAAGCTCTGGGGTTTTTCATCCTGTAAATATCAGTTATGGTATTGTACAATTCCTGGTTAATGTAATTGCTTCCAGCTAGAATGAGACAAGCTATTGTACTTTCCAGCTTTTTTGTCTGCTTTCTGGTTCATTCTTGGCATCACATCCACCAACAGAATAATTGATGTAGCTTCTTCACCATCAGAATACCAACACCTGAGACAGGCGTGGGAAGACTGGACATTTCCTTGTTGCATCCAGATTCAATTGCCACACCCAAAAGGGGTAGGTGACCAGAACAAACAGTCTAAACATATGTAGACCAAATACTAAGATACACTCCCCTTTAATGGTAACAAGACAGTACTTCTATCTCTGTAGTAACATGTATGTGGGACAGCTGCACAATCTGTTCTGCCCCTCCAGTTCTGAAGAAACAACTAAGTGCAGTTTGTTATAGTTTTCGTACCCAATCTAGAGGTAGCTCCACCTTTGCTTTGTTTGTCCAGTTAACTTTCATGCATGAATGAACTATATGATTCCCTACTCAAGGTTAATTGGTTTGCAACAGAATGTTCCTCTTTTCCATTTTTGTCCATTCAAGTTGCTGTCCGTCAGTGTATCTTTTCTTAAATAACCTATTTCTCTTTTTAATACCCATTTTGGTATAATTTTCTTCAGATATATGTCCATATTGTTTTAAGACATGATTGTCTTCTTCCTATTTCCAGATGTGATTCCATATGGCCTCAAAAATTCTTGTTCATGCATACATTCTGACTTCAGGGTTTCCAGATTTCTCAACCCTGAAGATTCAAATTATATAAGCAGAGACAAATGAGTATCTTTTGGTATAGGTATGTATATATTGTAGATACAGATTATATACATATATATATTGTATTACACATATATACCTTTCTAAGTACTTGCTGTTCACACTTTAACAGGCATCTGGTTGTGGCAATGTTAACAGTACTTATTAGATGCCTTTATTTAAATTCATTTAACTTTCCTCAAACTGCAAAACCATTTCATAGGCTTCCTGCCTATCTTGTTGTGCTCAGTTTACAGCAGCTGTCTTGCACCTCTGTCTCCAAGAGTACATAAAAACCTACCAAAGGGGTAAAGGAGGAGATTTTTGAACTGCATGGCTTTACACTTAAGTCATAATTTAGCTAATTATTACCAGTTTTGCTTATTTTTTCTAAATAAGTCCAAAGGATGAAATTAAAAGTGCCTTTCATTTGGACAGGTTGATCCAGTTTTATGCACGATGGCACGTCACTGCAAATATAGTCCCACTGCAAACCATGACAAAACTGCCAGACCACCAGACTACAGTCTAACTTGCAATTAGTATTACGCAAAGAACAGTTTCATCACCATAGTTTGGCATAAGAATTCTAATTTTAAAAGTCTCATTTTGTGCACTAAGGTACTAATCCAAATCAGTAGTGCTGCGAGAACATGACCCCACTCCAGTAATTGTTACTAGCAAATATGTATTTCTAATATGCTCATATTAAATGTATACTTAGTACATATTCCTCTCTAAGTGATATTGCTTCTCTTTTATGTTAAGTTTTGCACTGGTATTTGCTGCTGTCATGCAGTAAATTATCTTTCTGCTATAGATTAACAAATTTGCCATACTCCATGCCACAGGCAAATCATGATGTATCTACACTTATAGATCAAGGTGACAGTGAATGACGACTGCTTTGTGAAGCAGAATGTTCAATTGATTACATATCGCAGCAGTTGGAATATAAAGCATCATACTAAAATGACATAATACTTTATGTTGTTTTGCCTGGGATAATATTTTTTACAAGTGAGGTAGAGGAGATTCTGATGGGATTAATAGCTCTACAGATGAAATGAACTTAACAGCAATGTGTGCCAAATTCCATCCTTCTTCAATGAGAAAACCCATGTTTACAGTTTACTTGTTTTGTCTTGCTCTAAAATGGTACTTCCTTTCATACAAAAATGGTGGTGCACCCAGTTATGTATATGTGGTGATATGCTGAGTTGGATATCCTTTGATCTACATAGAGAGAACAAACATAACTCCTAAGGGCAAATTAAATAGTTAAGGACCCTAGTCATCCTAGTGCGCCTTGCAAGTCCAGGTTAGCCTACCAGTGTTTTCACTGAGCTCACTGATTAAACTCCACAGACCTCAGCAGAGGCAGAATGTGATGCATGATCCTTTGCTTCCAAAGCTTTTCACAGCTCTCACTGAATGTTTACAGCAGATATATGAATTTAAATGCATCTTCCACCCTTCCCCATGCCCTCTTAAACAGCCCTATTTGTAAGGTATTTTGTAAGAAAAAGATACCAATATAGGTCAGGATACAGTTTAGCCAAAAGATGGTGCTAACGTATCTGTGGAGTTGGTGAGCCAAATCTGAGCAGGGAAAACATAAAATTTGTGATGATGCAAATGTTCTGTGAAAAGACACACATTTTAAATACTGAACAAGCATTTATATTTACTTTATGATGTCATGAATATAAACAGTTAAATTTTTACAGATAACATACAGCTTCTATAAATGGATTATTAAATGGATTATCACCTTAGTGGTATATTTCAGAGATAAGTAGGATAAATGAAAATATACTTGCATAGTAACCTTTAAATTTTGCACTTATAGCACAATTCCTGTGACCAGCCTCTCTCCCTATTAAAAAAAAAAAAAAAAAATTGAAACAGCACAGAAAATATCAAAAGCATATAAGTAGGTTAAGGAAACAAACTGTACTTTTTGCCTAACCATATTTACATGTTCACTTCAAGTTATATTAGGTTAGATTTGGTCTCTAGAATCTTGACATTTTCTAGAATCATCATCAAATAACAGTGGCTACATATTGGGAGATGTACTTTGATGGCGACAATGCTGAAAATACCGTGAGGCAGTGATAGAGACAGAAAGCAAATAAAAGAAATATGAAGATTTCCCAGTTCTGTTAATAAAGAAATCCACAAGAATTCTTCCAGACTGCATGTAAGCAAAAACTCACCAGGTAATTCAGTGGTGGAGTTATTTCCTTGTCTCCTTCCCTGGCATATTTATGCCATAATCTTTGAATGTGCAAAAATTGTGAGGTGGGTATGCATGTGTTGAGTACAGTACCCAAAGGAAAGGGGGAGGAAGTACTACAAATCATGTTATTTTCCTGCAAAGGAGGATTTTCAGTGAGAACGCTACAACCCGTGAGTATCTCACTTCATCTGTGAGTTTAGATACAACATGGTTTTTGAAATCCTGCTAAGTTATAGATTTCCAAAAGACAAAAGTTTCCCCACAATATTAGAGAGTATAACCATCACTTGTTGGCAGAGACTTGCAGACTTTCAGAATTACTATGGATTTGAATTCTTCCGATGTTCTCTAAGAATTCTGCTGTCAGAAACTAGGGAAGAAAGTGTTGGTATAACTTATTCACTCTGCCACTTCTCCATCTCCCCTCCCTATGTAGCTAAGTTTTCGTATCAAACAGCAAATTCTTCAAGCTCACAAAATGCTTCTCCATGTGTACATTTTACTTTTTAATTTTACCAGAATGTACTAAATTTAAAGTACTTTAAAACGTAATCTTGGGGAAATACTCCTCCCCTCTCATACACTACACTGAGGTTCCTTTTTTCTCTGCCCAGTCATTTATGATGACCAGGAACTGCTGTAGAATCTCAGTGCTGAGAGAAAAACAGGGAAAACTTTTACGGAAAAACAATTATTCCATATTCTTATATCCACTTGCATTTTGGACAGAGTCCTCCTTCCTAACTGTGTGGGCAGTGCCCTCCTGTTATGGTTTGAGAAACCAACAAGCATTTGTTGTCATTCAGACAATTATTCTATCACCTGAGGACCCCTTCCCACCTGGGAAGGGGGATCAGGGAAAAAAAACAAGGAAACATTAGGGCTGAAATATAAATAGATTTAGCAGGATAAGACTAAATAATTAACATTAATAATACTAAAGAACCAGTATTGATCCTGATAGCAATGGAAAATATACAAGGATTATGCTCAGCCCATTCTATCACTAGGAAGCTGTGCACTCCCAGCGGTGGACAGCAAATGTTGCACACTGCGAGCACTACAGCTTTGGGAGGAAAGCAAGGCCTCAGGGGTCCAGCAGAAGGGCAAGAAGTTATCTGGACTGCCACCACCAAGGGAGAGAGAGTATTTCGAAGCAAACTTTCTAATTGACATTGAATGTAGCATTTATGGTGTGAAATAGTCCTGTTGGCCAGCTTGGGTCAAGTGCCCAGGTCTCCCTCCTCCTCATCCCTGCACCTGATGAGTTTGAAAACACTGAGACCTTGAAACCCCCATATCATAGCTGGCTATAAAGTAAATATTTTCACAATTTCAGACACTAAAGTCTTCTAAAAATGCAGTTTTCCAAAGTATTAGAAGAGAAATTAGTCCTGTGTCACTCAAACCAGGACACCTCCATACCAGCAGACTATTCAGAAGTTGTGCCATGCATCATTTGATTTCACTGTTGATTTCCAAGTTAATAGTTTAAAACATAGGAAGCGACTTTCCAACCTTGTTCTTTAGGTGGGATCATGTCCATTCCAATCCTCTGTAGTTGGAAGTCTGTAGGTAAAAGACATTTGTTTGCCACCTGTGAGGGGCTAAGAGGGGAAGAGCAAAAGGTGGAAACCTCACCAGCTAAGGCAGCACAATGGGGGCTGGCAGAGGCTGCATATTTAAGGCTGTACTGACTTACGCTCATGTTATTTCATTCTTTTTCTGCAACGTTGATCTGTGACATGAGAGCGTTGCTTCCAGTTGGGGTGGAGTTTTAGGCACCTTTTTTTTAATCTTGACTTTGTTTGACCTTGGCTGATCTTTAATTTTGGTACCTTGTCTAGTTATTCTAACAGGCAAATGAAAAAATAGAGCTGAATTTCTCATGCATTTTTTCATAACATAGCTTTGGTTGTTAAATGGTGTCAGAAGCTTCTTGGACATGACTGCTGTACTTCTTTTATTTGAAAGGAGGGAAAACATAAAAGTCTCAGGATCTCTTGCTCCCTTACTCTCAGCAGGTACATAGTGCCCAGAGTTGGTCACAAGCTAAATGGAATAAAAAATTGCAACTCATTTTTGAAAATTTTGGCAGCACGACTCTGTTTTTCGCTCAGTTATTACTTCAGCTCAAGGTTTTAATTAATTGTTGCATTTTTGAAAAGGAAGATAAAAGAGCAGACAGTCTTGGATTTTCTTGACTTCTAAGGACGGAAAGTGTATAGACTGAGCTGTTTTGTGGTACTGGCTCACAACTTTTCTGCTTTCCTGGCCTATGCTAAGAGCAGAAGTTCTATGTATTCAGCAAAACAGTTTATTGTTAAATTTGACCTTAATTCAAATATATATCATGTGCCTGTATTTTTCTGCAATATTGTGTGTTAAGCCAAGCTGACAAGCTTCAGGAGATGATAATCTTATACCTTGCTTTTTACTTTCTTTCTGCAAGTGTAGCCATGACTGTTATTTCTGTTTTGTTTACTTTGCAAACATGCCAATCTTTAAATGTAACATGCGGTGATAAATATAACTAAAAATACTTCTACAGTTTCATATCAGGTTTTTGTCTAACGCACAGAAACTGCCTTCAACATCTATATGCCTGTCAGTGTTATTAATGGAAGAAAGAATTTGTGCAGAACAAATGTTTGCTTTTTCTCATTATCCCCCCCAGGAATTGTTATCATAAATGGGCAACAAAAAAAGATATTAAGGATCAGAAAAAAAAAATGTGCAGGGATATCTCCAGCTTTAAAACTTGTATATTGCAGAGTCAAAAAATACTCAAGAACATATTTTTTCTGACAGTAAAGGGAAGAAACTTTTCCATCTGATTTTTCATAGATCAAGTCAAGTGCGTATAATAGAAAATGAACATAAATTCTTAAACAGCTTGGAAATTGAAAAGATTGATTTTCTTTACATATATGGCAATTTGTTGGTATGGTAAAGAAACCATAAACCATAAACATGCACTACTAGAAATAGCATGTAGTATTTTCTTATGATGGCATTTCCAGCTACTGCAAAGTGAAAGCAGAATGACGTATAGAATTTAAAACAAGAGGTGTTATTAGACTTTTTAAATTAAATTATGGCTGAATAATACTCCTGTAATCCACCTTAGGACATTTACCCACTTCATTTAAATATTGTTACTTTTTTAGAAAGTAAAATTGTCTGCATAAGTTGATTTTTAAATTTTTTTAATTACTGTGGGTCTCTGGCAATTTTATGGTTGACACCCTTAGGTTTCTTTCATCAGAAATGTTGGAATTTACTTGAGTTCATGTTGAGTTATACCTACCCAGTTCCATTTTGATTTATGAGGGGCGAGTGAATTGCTCTTTTTTTCCTATATGCTGAAGTACTTCTTGCTTGATCCTGCTCCTGTGCAGACTGATCTGGAACAGAAACATGTGCTTGGTCTGCTTTGCTCAAATGAAAAGGAGAACCAGAAAATACACGTGGGAAATGAGCAGTGGCACAGAGCGCCATTTGCACAATTTATGGGTATAATTGAGTCCTATATATTAGATTGTATTTAAGCTAATTTAGAAAATAAAAATGGTGACAGTTCACGTCAAGAGACTTTTTTGTTGTTGTTCAGAAGAAACTGTAACTTTAGACCTGACTTAGACCCATACTTGTGAATACACAGAGCATTTTTGTGTCCTTGACATTTTTATGATCTTTTCATGTGCAGATGGGGGTACTGTGAGAAAGGGGGATGAAATCATACAATCATAGAATC
>VZSF01009818.1:79943-238534 GCA_013398295.1 Chionis minor | reverse complement strand
GCCTTCTTTGCTTCAGACTTCACCACCCAGGCCAGCCTTCAGGACCCCCTGACTCTAGAGATAACAGGGANAGGATCCAGGAAACTACAGGCCAGTCAGCCTCACCTCCATCCCTGGAAAGATGATGGAACAGCTTGTTCTGGGTGTTGTCTCCAAGCACGTGGAGGAAAAGAAGGTTATCAGAAGTAGTCAACATGGATTCACCAAGGAGAAGTAATGTGTGACTAATCTGATAGCCTTCTACGATGGCATGACTGGACGGATAGATGAGGGGAGAGCAGTGGATGCTGCCTACCTTGACTTCAGCAAGGCTTTTGACACCGTCTCCAACAGCATCCTCACAGGCAAGCTTAGGAAATGCGGGTTAGATGAAAGGACAGTGGGGTAGGTTGAAAACTGGCTGGCAGGTAGATCTCAGAGGGTTGTGATCAGTGGGGTGGACTCTAGTTGGAGGCCTGTTACTAGTGGTGTTCCTGAGGGGCCGGTAATGGATCCAGTCCTGCTCAATGTATTCATCAATGTCCTGGATGAAGGGATGGACCGTACCATCAGCAAGTCTGCTGATGGCACGAAGCTGGGAGGGGTGGCTGACACCCCGGAAGGCCGTGCTGCCATTCAGCACAACCTGGACAGGCTGGAGATTTGGGCAGAGAGAATCCTAATGAAGTTCAACCAAGGCAAGTGTGGGGTCCTGCACCTGGGGAGGAATAACCCCATGCACCAGTACAGGTTGGGGTCTGACCTGCTGGGAAGCAGCTCTGCAGAGAGGAACCTTGGGAGTCCTGGTGGGCAACAGGATGACCATGAGCCAGCAATGTGCCCTTGTGACCAAGAAGGCCAATAGCATCCTGGGAAGCATCAAGAGGAGTGTAGCATGCAGGTGGAGGGAGGTCATCCTCCCCCTTTACTCTGCCCTGGTGAGACCACAACTTGAGCACTGTGTCCAGTTCTGGGCTCCCCAGTTAAAGAAGGACAGGGAACTGCTGGAGAGGGTGCAGTGAAGGGCTACAAAGATGATTAGGGGGCTGGAGCATCTTTCTTAATAGGAAAGGCTGAGGGATTTGGGTCTTTTTGTTCTGGAGAAGAGGAGAGTGAGGCGGGATCTCATCAATGTTTACAAATACTGAATGGGAGGGTGCCAGGAGGAGGGGGCCAGTCTATTTTCAGTGGTGCCCAGTGATAGGACAAGGGGCAATGGGTATAAAATAGAAAACAGGTAGTTCCATCTGAACATGAGGAGGAACTTCTTTCCTTTGAGGGTGGCAGAGCACTGGAACAGGCTACCCAGAGAGGTGGTGGAGTGTCTGACTCTGGAGACATTCAAAACCCACCTGGACGCCACCCTGTGCAACTTTCTGTAGGTGGACCTGGCAGGGGGGTTGGACTAGATGATCTCCAGAGGTCTCTTCCAACCCTTAACATTCTGTGATTCTGTGAAAACACATGCACTATTCTGCTTCAGGTGTAACCATGGACCAGTGACCAGGGCTTAGCTGCATATAAGCCAGACTCTTAGAGTTGCTACAACAAAATCCAACATTATAAAATGACAACCAAGATCTGCACTGTTATTACCGTAAATACCTGTGCAAACCACATGGAAAGATCCTGGTAACTGTGAGCGACACAGAGATATATTCATCAATACTCCTTTTCTCCTTGGCTACCTTTGCTTAAAACAGAGAAACATATTTCAAATTCCTGTAGCTGGTTTCCTCCCACAGAAAAGGTAAATGAGTGATTCTGTAAAATAATTTCCAAGTAGACAAGAAAATGCAATGAGATTTTTTTCTTCTTCTTTTCAAGATAGCAGTGTTTGTTGTTAGTGTTTTAAATTATAGTACTTGTGTTTTTCACATAGTGCCTTCAGATTTACTATTAAATATTGACTTCTGAAGGCATGTTGTCACTCTTTATTTGAGACTTTTTGCAATAAATGATCAATATTTGCCTTAAGGATATCCTACAGACATTTTGGAAAAACAAGCCTCCTATCTCAAACAGCTCGAGGATGAAACAAGCTCCCTTGCTCCTTAAATAGATAAACATTACTAGTTTTTTTAGTGAAAAGGGAAAATGTTTTATTGACTTCCATTTATAGTAGAGCGTGGGTTCGTGCATGGACTTGAAGCATTTATTTTTTATTCCTAAAACAATTAGAATGTCTGGAATTTGTTGCTTCTATCACTCCTCGTCCAGAAAATACTGAAGTCATGCAATATACCTGTTAGCCTAAAATTCCTCTAAGCAACAAGACAAAGAAAAAAGGTTACAAATCAAGTTAAAATTTGCTAACAATTTAGCTTTTTCATTTTCATTTTCATTGATTTAGCCCCATACTGGTGGTGATACATCTTTTCTGTAAATCCAAGCTGGTGAAGTTGAAACACCTCCAGGGTAAAGACATAACCTGATACATAGAAAGCTTTAGCAACTTCAGCTGACATTTACCACAGTTGAGCACTTTTTACCCTTTTCTTTGATTTTAGTTCCAACAGACAGTGTCAGAATGCAGAATATGAAGCTTATTGCGCTTCTCAGATTAGAGTGGCAGAAACTGCTTCTAATCCTCCATCATCCTCAAATTGATTACTGCCTGACATTGTCAGTGCTGAGCACTGTATGTACGTGCAAACACTGGAGACTGAAAAAAATTTTCATTCTAATCCAAAATAAATGTAACTGGAACTGCATAGACATTGCCTGTATCTTTTCAAAGAAGATACAAAGAAAGGGAAATTATCTAAAAATCTATACTTGATTGAAAAAGGGGAGATGCTTGGAGAGTGTTTTGCTGTGATATACATTTCTAAGCCAATATTTTACATAACAAGGCTAGTCTATATATTTTATACTATTATACAGTAGAGATGCATGTTTGTCAAACAGAAAACATCTGCATATTCAAAGTAAAAAAGATGGGTCCAAGCCAGGACTCCGGATCCAAACAGATGGCAGGTAACAAAGGCTAATTCAGACAAGTGTTGATGGCAAAAAACAAAGGCTTTACGGACGGGGTGATACATTAAAAAAATTGCAAGCTTATGCTGAGGTTGAATTACAAACTAAGAGATTCTGCCTATCAGCCTCCACTTAAGCTGCCAAATCCTGCCCCGAGGAGCTATCCATTGCAGTACATTATTTTATCAACCCCAAGTGCTCACAATTTGCAAAAGAGCAAAGCACCTAAACCTCTCTGAAAATGCCACATATCTGGAAAGCCTTTTAAAACATAGATTACCACATCTGTTCCACCAGACAATAACCACCTACATTCCCAGTGTTGAATACATCCATTTTTTAAGAAGTTCCAAGAAAACCCAAGCAGTGTTGATCCAGGACTGCTTGGGTTTAAACTATGCCCTGACTAACAAAACATTGTAAATAATTGGTGGTCCTCTCTTCTGCAAAAGTCAAAATATACATCAGAAAAAGGGGCTTTCACATCTGTCTTCTAGGTGCCCTGCTCTCACAAGAGAATTCAGGAGTGAGGTAGCTGCGAGAACAGAATCACACCAACCTGAGAAATAGATTTTATTTTCTAAATAATCTGTGAATAACAGGTAATGAGCAGTTGTATCTTTACATTAGGAATGACAAGAGGAAGTTAAATTTACAGTTGTATTGTGAAATTGCTCACTGAATAAAAAGAGAAAGCTGTCACTTATTGACACTTATTACACATGTTTTCTGCTAGTCTTCAAGGAATTACGTGGCAACAAATCAGGCTAGAGATTCATCTAGTAATGTTGTAATTTGCATTGTTCAACAAGATGACTGGAGAAAGAGAAACATTAATAATAGTGAATACAAAAAAGAAGATGGTCTCATCAGCCCCCCTCTGAAGAAGTCATATCTAGTCAATAACATGCTGACTGCTGACATTAGTAGTCTAGATAACCAGCCAATAAATAGTCATTGCTGACTCTACACTTGATTTCTAGATTAGAGAAAAGATTCTACGGCACTAGAGAGTAAGACTATTTGCAGATCCATTTGCAGAGACATCTGCATTTCAGACTCTTGGGGACATACTTAGCACTAGAGGCAAGTTATGAGCTAAGTCTTCATCACTGTCTTAATCTCTTATTGCTTGGCAGTCTTTCAATAGACATTGTAAAAAGTAGCAGGGGGATTTATGGGAGGTTTCTGACTGAGAAAAAAGGCACAAATTGTAAGGTTCATAAGACAGGGACTCTGTCACCGCTGAGCCCTGCTTCAGATTTACCATGGCTACTGATGATCCATGAAGTCATCTGAAAAGACCTGATGGGCTACTTCTCCAATAGCTGCTTGCAGAAATTACACCACAAACACCACCCCAACATCTACTGCCCAGGAAACTGAAATTCAAAAGAAAAGGGGATTATACTAGATCTGAGTAAGGAACCCAAATGCCCATTTCATACTATCTTTGCAATTCTACAGTCCTTCTAATGTAGAAAGTGATGGCTTTTTTCCTTAGTTTGGGGTTTTGGAGACAGACGTCTTAGTGAACAAATGGTGTGGTCAGAAAAAAAATACACTGCAGCATATGACCACGCTCTCGTAAGCCAAGTGTGATTTTTAAAAGGAGGGTTCTACAAATATAGGAGATGGAGATGGTAACTTCGCTGGAGTCCCTGGGTGATTTTTACTGGGCAGTGAAACAACTGCTGAAACGCTCACGCACAATCATTAATACAAATTAAAAAGCAAACAAACAAACAAAAGTCAAGACTTTGTTTTCAGCAAATAATAAGTTTTGCAAAAGTCACGAGTACTGTTCTCCAAAAGGAGCTATCTATCCTCACTGAAAAATATGCCTTTCTATTCAACTCTGTCTTTTAAGGGCAAAACACATTATTGATCCTTTCACGTTTTAACCTTAAATAAGATTTGCTTAGACAAAACCTGGAGGGTTAATAGTAGCAAAAATTATAAATAAAGCAAAGAAGAACTATGTTCTAAATCCATCCCTTGTGCCACCTTGAAAAGGTAACTGTTTGAATGATTCTTTTAACAAATCTGTTTTCTGCTGAAAACCATTTACATTTTACAGTTTTCAGGTTATACATGAAGTTTGCTTGGCAGTTGCTTCACCTGTTTATTAAGATGTATGGAGATTTTCCAGTAACAAAATTTGTAATACACAAAAGTGGCATGGGGAATCAAATTCGTAAAGACAAAACTTTTATGATATGTACTGAAAAAAACCGACATATAAATTCTGAGAATTGCAGATGAGTAGGAAATTTGCACACAGTGCATATAAACATAACATTAAGCTGTCATATTACCATGCCTGAGACTAAGCAGATATGAAAAGAAATCTTAGCTACACAATCTTTTCGCTATTAAAATGTTATTTAAAAGCTGTTCAAAAAAGATCTCAGGAACATTAAAACACAGTCACGTGTGAAAAGGTGCTAAGCATATAATAAACACAATGTCCTTTGCCGTATCAGCTATGGTACTAGTGAACAAGATCATGGCACAAGGGTATATGCTGCCAGATACCGCTGTCAGGGGAAAAAATGAGTGACTATATGTCCAATCAAAATCAGTATCTTGATGTGAGATTCCACTTCTTATTCATCCTTAGTGAATATTTCAAGACTAAATATAAAATACCTTTCACTAGTACCGCCAATTAGCAATTGAGGATGGCAATGTAAAAGATGAGTTCAGGGGTCAACAAATTCAGAGACTAAGCCTCCATGCTGGAGGTTCTGGGTTACCAGAGCATTTTTCAAGCACAGCTTGGACTTCATTAATCCTATGTGTTCTAACAGCAGGGCACTCTGGGGAAAACTGAGGGATTCCCAAGTTTTCTCTGGTGGGGACAGAAAAGAAAATGAACATTTTTTTTTTTTTTCAGTGAAAGCCCAAGAGTTTGATGAGCCTTTCTGTATCCCTTTAGATATTTTTTTTCCTTCTCTGGGAAAAGGCTACACATGCACAAAAATGCACCTTTACACACTGTGGAAAACAAGCTAATATGACATTAGCTTTTCATATAAGCATAACGAGGAATATCACTGAGTAGCGCTAGAACATAGTCTTTAATCACATGGTGGGAGTAGTGTGTCCCACTAAGAGAGGAGAAGCTCAGAGACTTCAAAGAATTATCAACATTTGACCTCCTGCATAGTTGAAACCATAAATGTCATCCAGCAATTCCCTGCATCAACCTCATAATTTCTGCTTCAGTTGCAACATTTGCTTTACAAAGACATCCAAGTCTTGATTTAGAGATCTCTTGAGCAATGTCAGAATGCCTGGTAACAGGGACTTAATCAGGACTGAATAGTCAGTGAATATTCACTACTGGTTTAGGAGGAGCCAAAATAAAATGTCCATGATCTCAAGCAGTGCATCTCATGTCAGTCAAAAAAGGAAAGGTTGCCCAGTACAGTGGCATCTGTTCTCCTGCTTTTACAGAACACTACGACAGAAAAGCCTTTGAAATCCAATATATGAGGCCTTTTTTGGCAAGGATGCAGAGATAGCTTTCCTAATCACGTTTTTTTCAAATTTCTGCCTCACCTTACAACAAACACAGAAGAAAGTCCTCCACAGTGAGCAGTAACTTGAACTTCTTGGTCTTCCACTATATCTTGGATTTTATTAAACTTTTTATTAAAAAATTTATAGTCATTCCAGCATAACTTCCATATTACTTTAAATATCTCAGCTATCCTCCTGCCTAACACTTAGCAATGAGAGAAATAACATAAAGTGCTTAATGCAGAGCACCCATATTTTAAGCAGACCTCAAGATACTTTCCATTGAAGGTTAATACAGTTAGTGAAAGGCAATTATAATAAGAGACAGAAAATATCTGCATCAACTATTTCCCTCTATAACCCTTAATCACTGAAATTCCTTCAAAATGTGATGTAGTTCAGGGACTAATTAATAACTCAAAAAAGTCAGAACTCTAATAGACCTAAACATGTTATGTGCAGACGGCTGCTCCAGTGTACATGAATTTTTTCTCTTTGCTTTGAATGCGAGCTGTTGGAAAAGGGGGTCATGGAAAAAATGGTTAAACCAGTGCTTCAGCTTCTGTAAGGCTGATTGAAAACAGGGAAGATAAAATAACTTTTAGGAAGAATAGCCTTGTAAAAATCCATAATATTACTGAAGTGCCATGTGAGTTACAGCACAATATAGCTGAAGTGGCACTTCTATTTCGAGATTCTGCTTTCAAATACTTGTAATTTTCATAGAAGGAGATAGAAAATACAGCTGAGAATTCTATACACATTTTCAATTTTCATGAATTTTTTAAGGTTTCTCTATTTTCTGGTCTAGGAACACCTACTACCAATTAATCTATAGTTTAAAATGCCATAAGTGCAGTTCAAAATGCCATGAACACGTAAGACATTTTATTACAGGAACGTGAGAGTAATGTTCAAATAATAACAGGTAGAAATAACATCTACTTTCTTTCATCCACATATAAACCACAATCTTGCCATGTGTCCTTCCTGAGAAGACAGGAGACAAGAATTTTTGCTACTG
The DNA here is from genome assembly GCA_013398295.1 of Chionis minor. NCBI lineage: Eukaryota > Metazoa > Chordata > Aves > Charadriiformes > Chionidae > Chionis > Chionis minor. The sequence continues at coordinate 231,021 of VZSF01009818.1, read as the reverse complement.
AAACCAGATACAATTCATGTTGTCACGTTTCCTAAGTTTTCCTAAAACTTCTTGCAAACTGTGATCTTAAGCAAAGCTTTTGTAACAAAGTGAGGAAAACTTTGCATAGCTCTAGACAAGTGGTCTGTGTGGTGGGTGGGGAACTGGCTGCCAGGCCACACTCAGAGGGTGGTGATAAACAACTCTTTTTCAAACTGGCAACGTGTCAGAAGTGGGATTCCCCAGGGACTAATAGTGGACCCAACACTGTTTAATATCTTCATAACTGATCTGGATGATGGGATCAAGTGCACCCTGATAAAGTTTGCCAATGATATCAAACTGAGTGGGGAAGTGGATGCTTTAGAAGGGAGAGGCACCCTGCAGAGACCTGAATAGGCTGGAAGAGTGGGCTAACAAGAATCTTATGAAGTTCCACAAGGACAAGGTCTTGCACCTGGGAAAACATAATCCAGGAGTGCAGCACAGGCTGGGATCTACCCATCTGGGGACTAGCTGTGTGGAAAGGGACCTGGGAGTCCTGGTGGACAACAAGCTTAGTATGAGTGGACAGTGCGCTGCTGTGGCAAAGAAAGCCAAGAGGATGCTGGACTGCATCAACAAGGGCCTCACCAGCAGAGATAAAGAAGTCATTATTCCACTCTACTCAGCACTTGTCAGGCCACACCTGGAATACTGTGTTCAGCTTTGGTCTCTGCTATACAAAAAAAATGTGGAAAGCCTGGAGAGAGTCCAGAGAAAGGCCACAAAGATGATTAGAGGACTGCAAAGCCTGCCATATGAGGAGAGCCTGAGAGAACTGGGTTTGTTTAGCCTTGAGAAAAAAAGGCTTAGGGGAGACCTTAACACCATGTTCCAGTATTTAAAGGGTGGCTACAAAGAAGATGGAGACTCCTCTTTTACAAGGACTTCCATGGAAAAGGTGAGAGGTAATGGGTACAAGTTACTCCTGGATAGATTCTGACTAGACACAAGAGGAAAATTTTTCACAATAAGAAGAATCACACCTTGGAATAAGATTATCCCCAGGGAACTGGTGGATTCCCCAACACTGCACACTTTTAAGACTGAGCTGAACAGAGTGCTGAGCCATGTCATCCAGACAGTGCTTTTGCCAAGAAAGGTTGGAACAGATAATCCTTGTGGTGCCTTCCAACTTGGTATTCTATCTTTCTATGATTCTCTGGCTTTAGTGTCATGATATCCCTGCAGTCTAAATCCTACTGATCTGAAGTGACCATATGACAGAGGGTCAAGCAGAATGTTTTTCTTCATGTTTTTAGAAAGATGCAATGATGTATTCGGTTTGCATGGCAAGGTTTTGGTAGTGGGGGCTACAGAGGCAGCTTCTGTGAGAAGCCAGAAGCTTCCCCCATATCAGTCAGAGCTAGTTTCCACCATCTCCAAAATGAACACACCACTGGGCAAAGCTGAGCCAATCAGCAACAGTGATAGCACCTCCATGATAACATGTTCAAGAAGGGGAAAAAACTGCTGTGTAACAGCAGCTGAAAGAGGAGTGAGAATATGTGAGAAACAGCTCTGCAGACACCAAGGTCAGCGAAGAAGGCAATGCAGAAAGTGTTACAGGCATCAGAGCAGAGATTTGCTTGCAGCCTGCAGTGAAAACCATGGTAAAACAGACTGCCCCTCCTGCAGCCCATGGAGGTCCACGGTGGAGGAGATATCCACCTGCAGCCCATGGAGGACGCCATCCTGGAGCAGATGGAGCCATCTGGAGGCAGTGACCCCATAGAGAGCCCATGCTGAACTAGACTCCCAGCAGATCCTGTGGTCTGGTGGAGAGGAGCCCATACTGGAGGTTTTCTGGCAGGACCTGCGATCCTGTGAGGGAACCTCGCTGGAGCAGTCTGTTCCTGAAGGACTGCACCTTGTGGAAAGGTCCCGTGCCAGAACAGTTCAAGAACTGCAACCCATGGGAAGAACACACATTGGAGAAGTTCTTGGAGGGCTGTCTGCCATAGGTGAGATCCCATGCTGGAGCAGGGGAAGAGCATGAGGAAGAAAGAGCAACCGAGATAGCATGTAATGCACTGACCAGAAACCCCATTCCTGATCTCCCTGTGCCACTCTAGAGCAGGTGGAGAGTGAAGTTGAGCCCATGAAGAAGGGAGGGGTGGGGGATAGGTGATTTAAGATTTGTTTTCATTTTTCGTTATCCTACTCCAACTTTCAATTGGCAATAAATGAAGCTAATTTCCCCAAGTCAAATCTGTTTTGCCTGTGACGGTAATGGTTGAGTGATCCCTCTGTCCTTATCTTGACCCACAAGCCTTTTGGCCTGTTTTCCTCCCCCTGTCCAGTTGAGGAGGGGGAGTGACAGAGCAGGTTTTCGGGCATCTGACATCCAGCCAGGGTCAACCCACCACAGCACACTTGTAAAGGATAAGACCATGCACAGCTTCCATTTAGCAGTCAACGTAACATTTTCAAATGTATTAATTCAGGGTTGGACACAAAACTGCCTTCGTGAGATGTAAGCTAGTGCTGTAAGATGGAAAGCATCTGTTGCTCCTGATGCATCTCCCCAGCACTGCAGAAGCTCTATACTCTCATCACTGCTAATGGTAATGTTAATCTGGAAGCCTGGGAGTTTAACATGCAAGAGCCTGAACTGTGAAAAACTAAGAGTGTACAGTAAAGAACTGGCTATGAGTAATTATTATGTTATAAATACCCGTCTTTCACAATTTGCACAAAGTTCTTGAAAGAGGATTTAAATATCTGCACAGACACTTCGGTCTATATTTCCAAGCCAATCAACAAGCTTAAGCAACCCTAAACACCTTAAGCAATGCTCCACAAGTGCAGGTGAGGGCATAGTGGTATAGACATTTCACCTGTGTGAATTATGTATGTATAGTAAAAGTGAAGCTGATTCATTTAGACTGTTTAAGAGAAGAAGAGTACAAGTCTCCATGCTCCATATTTGTGCTAGCAGAATTCTCTTTTCTACACACATGGGGTAAAACTATTTCAATTTTCACTTCTTTTCCTCCATAACTCATTCAGTCTATTTTAATTAATGTTTTAAGCAACCTGAGCCCTGAAGTAAGGGATTCAAACATAAATTCAGAGAGGGAAAGAGCATGCAGGAGGCATGTTGTATTTATAACGAATATCACCAAGTAGGTCACCCACCTTTTTGCATGGCAATCTAAAAATGCACATGTGCTCCCAAACCTGAGCAAATAAGGACACTGCTAATGTTATTACTTCTGTTACCCAAGCAATTGTCAGCATAACAGTCCACAAACTCTGGACGTTCCAAAAGCAGTCCCAAATTTCTCTGATATCTCTTTTTAGCAATAAAACAGAGACTTATGTGTTTAAACCTACAGGAGAAAAAGAAATAAAATCATCCCAGATGACTAAATCACAGTTTCTGGTGGGTAGCTTAGTAACTGAACTCTTTATCCCCTGAAGGACTACTCAAACCATTTGTTTTCATTTTCTTGACATCCTGTCAGTGTAACATAACTGGATGTGCTGCTCTGCTTGTTATTTTCTGGGATGAAAATGCCTGGCTTTGCTGAGGAATCTTAAGAGGTAATGAATAATAAGTTAGAAGAATAGACCCAGTCGTGTGATCTCTCAGGAGAGAACATTTGTTCATAAGCCCATTTACAAACCACAGAAGTCAGTAAGGATTTCAGGAGCCAGGCCATTCATGTGGGAGGAACTATGACATGTTCTCTTTATGCTTCCTGAAAATAAGATTCGTTTAATGAAATTTTAGCACTTTTTTGTGGCTGGTCCTTTTGGAAAGGGTGCTTTTTTTCGTACATGGAATAGCTGATCAACTCTTTAATGCTTTGTTACTTTTATGCTTTCATTCTCCCTGCATTGCCAAGGAGGTGGCAATCATTGTAATGGTTTTACAGACTTAAGGAGAAGGTAACAGTGTCTGGGATACCATCAGTGTAGGGGGTTAAAACATTGTCATCCAGACCTTTCAATTCAGGCACAGTGAGCTAGAATTTTTGGCTTAGGGAACAAGTGAACACAGGTTTAATGATCGTACCCTAGCCTCAAGTGGACATTAATCTACATCACAAAACCATCAGGCAGTTTGTCAGAGTAGTCAGGCACTCTTCAAAAGATGACCTGTCACTAGTGAGTTCTGAGGGTGGTGCTGAGCAGGAATTGCTGTTTCTTTTCACATTGAGTTCGCACTGTGTTTGATGTCAACATCACTTGCTCCAGGTATTGTTACTAGATACTCATTTTCATTCACGTACCTGCCTGTCAAAATGTCAAGAAAATTTTGAAGGGGAATATTGTGAAACTTATATACATACAGAGAAAACCGGAACTGCTTGTAACAACAGGGGCAGAGATGCAGCCTATAGCAGCATAATATTAGAGCTAGAGTTTCCCAGAGATATGATGCACCTGAGAACCCTGCTGGAAACAAATTTCTCCTCTGCTTCCTCCCTGCTCCCAGGGGGTGATAAATTACTGCTAGCCTAAGGGTGCTCAGTTCCACACTTAAACCTCCAACAGTAGTTCTAGCACAAGGATCAATAGAAAAGTCACTGTACAGAGAGCATTTCCTCATCTACTTCCTAGCCCCTACCCTAGTAAGGGAATAACTGAGTGAAGATGCCAGCTTCCTCCAAAACAATAAGACCAAATGACTTCTCAAAAGATAAAAGGTGGTTGTCACATCACATTATGTCCTTGAAAAGACTGAACAGCCCAAACAAGAGTCTAGGATTTAACCTTTTATTTCTATGGAGTTCTCACTTATGAGAAAAAAGACTGGGAAAAAATTACCTTCTTACGCCGTTAATTTCTAAAAGCATTTATTAAAAAAAAAAAAAAAAAAAGCCAAACAACAAAACTAAAAAGTACTAATGGGAGTACTAAAATGAAACAAAACAAAGCCAAACACAAACTTTATGCGTACTTTATGCATTACTATTTGGCAATTTTATTCCTAAATCCAAATTACTCTTATGTCTCAGAAATAACACAGAAAATCCTTGAAACTGGAATAAATACCTATATAATCAGATTTCCAATTAGAATTCTATTTCTTTACTAGTTTACAATCTGTTATTGTGCCACAAATTTGGATTTAGAAATACATTTAACAGAAGAATGTGTATACTTAGCTACAGTTATTTTTAAAAGGAGCAATACTATTTCTCTAAGCTCCAAATCCACATTCTGCATGGTTCCTTTTAAAAAATTATTTAACACTTTTGTAAGTGTTAGGAGAAAAAAGCAAAGTTCTTCATCAAATTCTTCTATTTCTTTATCATGCTACAACATATTTCCAAATAATATGACCCTCAGTAATGCCCACAAGAATATCACAAGAAGTGTAAAATAAACACTGACACAGCAGTTATGCTAATGCACATCCATGAAGATCAACAGGGCAGACTTATTGTCACATGACTAGTCCTGCAATTTGTGTGTCACTTTGAGTCTGGCTTTTCTTCCAGGCATTCAGATCCATGTTGTACTACAACATGTTTTGTGATACAGACCATCAAAGACAAAGCTCTTCTGTACGTTGTCCATGTCTCACCTGTTTTCTTTCGTGAATCATCTTAAAAAAAGCCGTGTTGACAGTCTCACAGAAAGTTAAACATGTCCTTTTTTATGTGTCATTGTAACTTTGCCCTTGCCCACTATTAACCTTTTTTTCCCTTTTATCATAGCATTAGTGAGCAACTCCTGCCTTCAGATACCGTTAACTATCCTCACCCTATTAAGTTCATAAGATACATAGTAAAACTATTGACTCCAATGTCTAATCTGAGACTGCCATCACCCTGACCAGCTATCTGTCTGATTTTCCACTACTTCCCTCTCATACTTATGTTGCTCTCTCAGCACAGGAAATATTACTGTATCTGTCCATCTTTAAAACCCACCACTTCTACGACACCCATAACTTCTCCTACTGCAACTAAATAGAGGCTTACCTTAATAGATGCTTTTTACTCTCTCCATATGTGTTTCATTACCGTCTGTTTCACCCACCTGGTATCATTCACCCTAGCTGCAGGACTATTTTCTCTTCACTTACATGTTTCAGATATTTCCGCGTATCCAGGAGCCCTTCCTGGCCCTCTTTGATCACAAATATGAAATAAGTGTTTTTCAGTCTGGGATTCGTGCTAAGAATTTGTTATACAATTGTTCGAAGAGTACTCCACCTACTCGTCCTTGAGTAGAACAAATACAGTTCGGGAATTGCTCAGAGTTGTTATAACCTCAAAGGAATGAAGCTATAGCCCATTCCAACAACACAGTTGTGATTTGATTGCTTTTAACATCAAGAAATTACAAAATATTACCTGTGCCTCTATAAATAAGCACATCCATAGACATTTTTAAGACCAATTGTGTAATGTCCAAGTAACCTGAGACTAAGCCTAGGTCTGTCTATAGCAATGACCTACCAGAGACACAGCAGGGGGCCCTGAGAGCACAGGCTGGCAGAAGTCTGGAAAGCCCAAGAATGGGATGGTACTAGGAGGCCCAGGGCCCATCACACAGATGTCCGGGTGCTGACATACAGCTGTGTAACAACCTGGTGAAGCTGCACATAAATGGCAGCACAGGTGGAGATGCCTTAAAAGTGTATAGAATACAACAAAACCAATCAGTTGTGCTGGTGCCACCCCTCAGAAATAAATATGCAGAGCTAACCACATCAGCACCCTGTACTGCATGGCCACATTTGTAAGTATTGTCTTTTCATTGTTCAGGTGAAATTATGTTTTAGTATTTTGTGTAATGTGTTCCTGATTCTGTTTAGTAGTCTTGGCTACCTGCCCTTTTGGACTAGCTGTTAAAACTAAATACCACACTGTGTCTCCATCAGACCATCTGAGCTAAAGGAGGTGTTGTATTTCCAGAAGTACTGTTTGTACAGCATTGCAGACACTTGCAACCACCAAAATTTACAACCAATGAAGCTTAACCTGTGTACATAGTGATTGTTGTCTGACTGGAGAATGTTTGCAGTTTTTGTACTAGGCACCATGAAGTCTGGTGGGAAAGCCCCTAATATCCCACCATTCTTGAGAAACATGGAGACCGTGGGGCAGGTCTCAGGCTTGAAACCATGGAGAAGATGACTGACACAGGCAAAAAGTACAGGAAGTACTGCCAAGCTGATAAAGCATCATTACATAAACATCAGTGCAAAATAAACATTTAAATCAAAATCGATATAGCTGGGGTAGAATAAGGACAGCCAGAGGTGCCTACATGATGAGTTACTGGGTGGCATCTTGCATGCTTGTGGTCTGTAAAGGCCTTAGAATCGTAAATTCTAGACTTTCATAACTTCACCCAAAAAGCTTCCATATTGGTGTATCCGTGGGATGATGGTCGATGAAACAGTGAAAACCAAGGTAACACAATTAATGACCTGAATAGGGAAAAGGCTGACAACCTCTGGAAGAGAATGAAAAGCAACAAACAGACCCCAAATTAAATTAGATTTCTTCAGCAATTTATACATAGTTTTGTTAAAAATAAAAATGTGGCTAGTGTAAAAGAGTGGAAACTCAGCAATTCTGTCCACGAAACTTCAGTAAGAACCTCCCAAGAAATACAATCACATGTTTCAGTTCAAAAATGCCTTTATTTCCATTCTTTAGCCATGGCCAGAGAAAAGCATCAACACAGAGTAAAACATGGCAAATCAGATCCTTTAAAGCTTTATATAAGGCAAGCCTTGTGCTTTGCGCAGTGCTGGAGCAAAGCTGTTAAGCGTTAATGCATATAATCTATCTAGCCAGCTAACTAGTTTAATCCATCACACAGTGTGTGAAAACATAAAAGCAACCCAGCTGTGACAAGTTAATAGCAGGGTTAGGCAGTAAAACGGTAACAAAAACACACTTTGATTAATGATCCTGAATTGTCCAGCTCTAGTATAGATGGTTTTTGTCTAGGTTTATTTAGTGGCCAATCAATGCAAAATAGATCTGGTAATTTAAAGCATTATACCAGATCAGAAGTGTTACCACATACTGATAAAAGCTGGAGAAAATACCACATTTTCATAGGGTGTAAAAGTAACAATTTATATAACTATACCTGCTTCAGAGGAAGAGAGAGAATTAAGATACAGCAAACTCATGGGTCATTCCAGTAACACCTGCAGTGGGAGACATGCTATAATTTGAATAAAATAAGAACCATACCAAACTATTACTCAAAGAGTGAAGCAAAACCTTCTTTGACCTCTAAAAATGTGAGGTACTTCCCTTTCCTTGTATCTTAGTTTCCGTTTCCATAACCCTCCAAGAGCAGTTTCCAAACAAGGTCAGAAAAAAGCTCGATGAAATGTAAGAAGGAAGCTTGCTTTCTTAGCACCTCTAAAATATGTGGTGTTTTGGACACTGTACTTCAGTATCAAATAAGCAATGCACTGAACAGTCAATCTTCCTTCTCCTTTAGTGTGTAGAGCCTTTTAACATCAAGATTTAACACCACCATTGAATGAATATACACAATAGAGTCCCTCTGACTTCAGGATCTGGAAAGCTTGGAACAAAGTCTCCCAACCTGAGGAATTCAGGCATCTGTTACCTCCTAAGGGAGTGCTGCAAGCCTCAAGGTGTAGAGCTTAATTACCTCCTTTTGACATTTTTCCTCCCAAATAGGTGTCTTACCACCCTGCAAAATATATATAATATAGATTATTCCTAGGTAGTCTTCCTGTTGAAACTGTTTGGAGCTTAAACTTGTAAAAATGTTTGAATGAAAGAAGATAATAAACTACCTGTAAGACCTTTTACATTTGTTGAGCTATGTGAATGACCCAAGAAAAAGTCTTCTACGTACTAGGTATGTTGGAATAAAAACTAGAACCAGCCTGTAGAAAGTGAAAAGAAATCTCTTTTTCTGCACATCAAATAACTGCATGGAATCTGCTACTGTAGGACAGCATAGTGAATGACTTGGGCAAAACACTTTCCTAGCCTGGAAGGTCAGATTAACAGTGAAGTCTGACTTTCTTGCTTGTGCACAGTGCCCAATATAGCAAGTTTTCAATTTGAGATGTTTGATAATTCTAACCCTTCTGACCTGCGTAGGTGTCCAGAGTGTGGGAATCCATGAGAAGGTTACAGTGGAAAGTGAAAATGATGAATGTGTCTTGCCACTGAGGAGCAATCACAGTTGTCTGCAAAGAACACAACATCCTGTTTCCCTGAACACAGAAGGAATCAAGCAACTGGAGTTGGTTACTTCAATCAAAACTTTAAACATCCTGCCAGCCATTATACATCACACTGACCATTCCCGTTGCTGTAACACCATGTGTGGTTTTCTGGTTATTTATGGCTTACTGCTCATTCTCTCACCATGCATTGCCACCTTCTTCATTTTCTGTCATATAGACCTCTATCCAAACAGGATAGTAACAGGAGTAGCAGGTATATAGACTTGAAACCAGAATTTGTTTCTTAGCCACTTGCAGATTTATGGATTTTTGTTCGTGTTTTGATGATGGCTTTAAGGCAAACTAATAGCAAAATCTGTGTGTAAAAAGTGAAAAAATCAAGCTTGGAATATCTACCAAATTTTTAGCAGAAGAGTACCACAGCTTAATTGTCAATATAGCCATAAGAAACATGGAAAGATTGTCGTGTAAAGTGACAATGTGACATGCCTGTAAGTAGCACAGTACTCCTAAAGAGAACTAAATTGGCCTGCCTTTTTATAGCTATCCATGAGAAACTGCCTGCTATAGTACTCTTTCTATCAGTAGCGGCTGATAGCACAATATTTCCATCTATCACTTTTGAATGGAAAGCATAGCTGTCATCTCATCTAACACAAGAAGACAACTAACTATGTCTAGAAATGAACAAGGGACTTGCCATGTTAGGAACTGATAGTAAGTTGGACTCAAACATTTTCAAAAACGCTGTGTTAGAGACGAATATAACCAATACAGTGTTGGATCTACAGAGAAGGGAAGGAATACTTCATCAGTGACTATTTCTGATAGTTGATAGTTCAAGACTCCTGTTACCTGGCAGTGTATTCTGGGCAGCCATATTCAAAGTTACATAGTGAGACATCCATGTCCTATGATACTTGAAGGATAACACTAGCCTAAAGCTGCTGTTAATCCTTCAAGCACCTTTTAGAGATTAAAAAGTTCAGTGGGTCAAGATAACCTAGCTAGCTGTCTCCAAACAAACACTTAGAAAGTCCTTTGAGATGTGTCAGATTACAAGCATCATCTGTGCCAAGTAACTGTAAGTGTTACTGCCAACATCCCATTACATGCTGACATAAACTCACAAAACACCGCAACCCTGATGTGATAAACTAGCTTGCAAATCCATATCTCCCAGTATAATGTTCCTGAATATTCCTACAAATGCAAACAAGCTCATATTTCATGACTAAATGGATGTGACCCAGACTGTCTGTTTCTTTATGTCTTTTTTAAAAGGTTGGTTTTCTATTTCAGATGCTATGTTGTGTGGCCAGTCCTCATGGGAAAGGCATGGTTTCACTGAGATTCAACAAGGAATTCAAAGCAGTCACAACGACTGTGGAGAGGAGGTGCTACAAAGACTTGTCCATTTTATTGTCAGGATATTTTGGTCTGGGCACGGTATCATTTATGGCTGCTCAGCAGGGAACAAGTAACACAATGATTATTGTAAGGGGAGTATTGTATATGCCTAGCTACCACAGTTCTTTTCATGCTTTACCTACTAAATAAGAGTGCCCTCCCAGTGAAAGCTTCACAGTACGGTTGGGGCCAACGTTTAAGATACTAATTCATTTTCTGAGGAAAATTACCACACAGAGTGACATAAAATGCAATTATAATCCCTTAAGAAATTAGTTCAAAGGGACACATATCCTGGGGAATTTCAATGATGTTGAAAGCAATAAATGGATTTTGAAAAACATAGATGTATCTTTCGGAGTGCATTCTAGAAAATAGATGCTTTCACTATTGCTTTAATTTTTAAATATGATAATTAAAAAGATAAAGGAGAAGACGTCTTTCTCTCCAGACAAAGCACTAGGTGAAGGAACGTGTTGCTTCTAATTTTCCTTTGAGTGTGTGGGAATTATAAGAAATATGCTAGGAAGTATACTGCAGTTGCAAATATTGGCTCTAGAACTTTGAGAAGCTTTTCTTGAGTAAAAGAAAAACTTCCTCAAAAGACAGAGAAAGGGTGTGAATGAGAGAAGATAAAAACTTTAAGAAAAGCTAAGGCTTTTGTTTAAGAAAAACTTAATGTTGAGATTTTCTGAGGTAACATTTTCCTGAAAAGCTTTTCTCCTTTGCTTGCACTAAACAGGGTTCTAACATAATCATTTGCCAGAGTAATAACCTTTCTTTTCAGAGAAAAAGGAGGCTTTGCTGCAGAGTAAGGATATAACCAGTTAGTGGAAAAGAACCTGTGATGCCATTTTGCCTACATTATACCTAGTAAGCAGCAATGCGCTTTATTAAATATATTGGTTTTACGACAAAGGATACTCTTAACTACAAGATCTCATGAAATTCACAAACCACTGAAAACAAACAGACATAAGACATATGAAAGATGATCAGAGAACATTTCTGTGAGATACTGTTTTCACAAAGAAAGAGAATGAGAATCTAAGCACTGAGGTGAAGAAAACTGGCAAGAAATGCACAGAAGCACACAAAAAGAACATCCTTGTATTTGATCAATCAATGCAGAAGGGGAAAGGGAAGGGAAGGGGAAGGGAAAAATAAAGGAAATATACCTACCTGAGAGAAAGGACTGTCGCTGTCCTGAGATGTATAATTTTGCATACAGAATTTGCCAAGAAACAACAAATCCAGGCTGCTATAAATTAAAAGCCTGCTATCAGGGAGGGGAAGGGCATTGGGGGCAGAGGAATCAGCAGCAATATGGTTACTAAAATAGAATATTTTTATTATGCCTGAGGAATACGAGTTCCATATTACAATATCTTTCAGTGGCTGGGATTGCCTGAAGCTTTCAATCAGTATATTTATTGTTTGTGGGTTAGTGGCCAAGGACACCTACCAGGCATTGACAAGACTGCAGAGGACTGAAAGGAGCATAGCTTTTCTCTGCTTTCCAGTTACAGAAGCAGCTGATATCCTACCTGTGTCAATGAGACCTTACTTCTATCATCATACCTTTCACTCATGTTGCCCTGAATGGTCCTTAGTTATGATCTTTAGTTACAGTGATCCTTGGCCAGGGATACATAATTGAGCTAAGTCCAAAATTTAAGACAAGCTTGAGATCAAAACAATGGTCTAAAATGTTCTTATTCTTCTTACTGATGACATGTCTAAAATGCAGATTTTGTCCACTTGCCAGAAAGGAAGTAGATATATTGTTCAGAGGGAAGGGGTGAGCCGGCTGATTTAAACTGTGCCCTGTTTTGGCTCATCTAACAATACAAGAAATGCATGCAGAGTCAAGCAGTTCAGCCTAACTGGCAATTTATCTAGGAACAGCTTAAAAAAACAGAGAGAAATTTCTACATTCAAGTTCAATGAATGTGGTTAATCTTAAGGCTGTTCAGTACCCCTAAATTACTATAGACTGCTGTTATACACTATAATAGCTTGCTGAGCATTTGTTAACTCCAGCAGAGTATATGTGCAATTATTTCTAATGAACTCCCCAGCCCCTTAGGAAAAAATAAAAGTCCTTTTGAATTGGTTCTACCTGTTGGCTGCATTAAATTTGGAAACAAAAGCCATACATTTTCAAATATCCCCATACAAAAGGGCTCAGAGTGAGATTGGTATGTTTATTTTCAGAAAACCTCCCAAAGCATTTTAGGCATGGCCAAACTAATACATCTTTCCTTGACAGTTGCAGAACTTTTATTTCCTTAGCTAGAGTGTAACAGATTGCTTGCAGTTTAAGTCTCAATGTTTGGGTTGCACTGCAAAATCTGGCTGCCTGCTGGGGCTGTAAAGAGGTCCCATGCAGAGAGGGGAATTCTGGGAACATCTGCCCACATAAACATTATGCAACCAAGGAGTCACGGGAAGGAACAGCATTTTGTGGGAAGGTGAAAGAAAATAATTTTCCCTTGCATATCAGCAGACTTTCTACAAATACGCTAAGATTTAAAAAGTCTGTCCTTGAAATTCTTGATGATGTAGCTGGCAGAACAATTAAAACAGAAAGATAGGACCCCATTCTAATGAAGACACTGGGTTTTTTTCAGTTTCAGAGCATCCCTTAATCATATGTGTTTTCAGGTTTGCCATTTTTCACTTTCCTCCATATTGCAGTTTAATTGGAAAAATATAGCTCCACATGAGAGGATTTTCATTTTCATGGCAGATTTACATGAGATTGCCTTTGTCTGGGAGATTCTTGATCACCAGTCAAAGCAACAGCTGGTGCACTCTGCTTCAGCTGTATTTGGACATTGGGGAATGTCATGTTATCAAATTGTTTTAAGTGCACCCATCAAAGCTGACATAAACTGGAACCTGCGACATCAGCCAAGCAGACTGCAGGTTTATTGCATGGTTTCACATCACTCAGAAGAAAGTAAATTGTGCACAGGAAGTGAAACACAGAAATTATTCCAGTGCTGAACTTAATTCACTTTCAACTTGCCCAGACAATATAACTCAAGTTAGGTCCCAGCACTTCTCATGTTGTTTCTGGAGTTTTAGATGTTTACTGTTCAACAGCCTGTGAATATCTTTCCAAGATCAGCTTTTAAAAAATTATGAGGTCTTAAACCACTTGTTCCTCCAATATTTCTTTCACACTCACGAACTTAGGTAAACAAAACACACTTTAGGAGTGCAAGGATTCTGCAAATGTTAAATGGCGCATTTTACTGAGTTTGCTTAAGAATACTTTTGTCTGTGAATAGCACTGAAGCCACGTAAAAAGCGTTATGTGGTGTTAGATCAAGAACCATTATTAACACAGAGTTGCAGTCAAATCATAGCAGTGATCTTTGGTACATAAAACAAGGTTTTTCCTCATAAGCTCTTAATTACACACAGAGAGTATGCTAGATGCATGCAGTATATAAGCAGCTTTAATAGTTTCCCATTGCTTTAGCCAATGTTGAGTTCAATTGTTTTTTTCATTGTACCCAGATTGCTAGTGTTATTTTCACGAGACATTGTTATGTTCTAGAAGAATAAACAACACACATCACCTAATGGCCTACAATGTATAGAATGTGCATGCACTAAATATTCTTTTCACAGTGGATTTTCAAAATGCTTTACAGCTCCCACTTTGGCACAAAATTAGACCATAAATTGACTGAACACAGCTCTTAGACTGAGTTAGAGTTCTGCAGCCTGAATTTCTGATTGTCAGTCAGGAAAGCAGAAAGAATTTTAAGTGCAAACAGCTCAGGTGTGCAGGAACAGATTATAAGCACCAGGTAGAAAGCACTGAATTCATAGGAATTTGATGTTGCAATAATGAACATGTTGTGCAGCTGCCAACTGATTCCCAAAGAGGAGAAGACTTGGCTGAGCACTTCGCTAACTCAGTGCTCCCAAACATATGTCTTTTCACCAATGACCATGGTTTGCCCCAAGTACATCCCTCTTTATTCTCTATTTTTGGAGCTAAGAATGCATACTTGCAAAGGGTCTTCAACCACACAATACTGAGGACTGAAAAACAACCTTAAGCTTAATGTTCCCACTTATGGCTCATACATGTCTCAGTGGAGGTGAAAGAATCGCAGCCCCAGGAATAAACAGAGAAGGCTGAATCTACTGCTGAGTGTCTTGTGACCTTTTCAAGTACCCTAGAATAGTAATCATTTAGAACTTCTAAATAGAGATCCCAGATGATGTTTGCTCTGAGTAACTCCACTGCATCCTCTGCTACAGCACTCAGCAGGTGTCAAAAATTCTACTGAAACTCACACGGGTATATCAGAAGTTTGGGATTTCACCCTAGCTGATAGTATGTTCACCCTTGGTAAGCCAAATAAAATAACTTACTGTAAACCTTGGTATGTATGGGGAAGTTCTGTTCCAAAATAAAGTACGCTATATGCACCCACATAATGTTACTGATGCTTTTCAAGAGCGATCTAAACTTTTTTTTTTCCAAGTAATTATTAAAAGCTGTGCTCTCTATTCAGATGTCTTTGATAAGCAGATACTGGTAGAACTAAAAAGTAAAGTATTTTTATGTTTTCACACCCAAAGGTCTCTAGCAACGTTTTGCTTATTTTTCAGCTTACTCCAGGTTAATGTGCACTGCTTTGGAGCAAAAACTAAGAGTTCCTGAGCTGATGCCTGGCTAGGCCACAGTCTACCCATCAGAGCAGGTAAGTGATTGCCTTTGCATCACTTGTTTTGTTCTGTTTTCGCTCTCTCTTCTTCCACATCTCCTTAGCTCCACAAACAACGTTTATCTCAAACCACAAGCTTTCTTGCTTTTACTTTTCCTTTCCTCTTCCCCAATCCTCTGGGAGTGAGGAGGGTGGGGGAAGTGAGGAAGTGGTGAGGAGGAAGGAGTTGGACTAGATGACCCTTATAGGTCCCTTCCAACTTGAGATATTCTATGAACTGGCAAACGGTTACAAATGAGCATCAGAGCAGCATTCATTGAAGGTACAACTAATGGCACATCTCACAGCTCTTCTGCCAGTCGCCCTATTTCTCTGACCTCTGTGCACATAGAAGAAACCATGAGAAGAAGTAGAGGAACAATTCAATAGGCAGCATTCAATGTTAACCTGCACTCACAATGAAATGTTGCATGCTTTCCTGTTTCAGCCTGCACTTTGCCTGCACTTCATTTAGCCGACTCAACTCACCAAGTGCTCTGCACCAAAGAGCTGGGCAGCCCTGCAACATGCATGCCATGGCTCACCATTCCCTTGCTGGTACAAAACTAAAGTGTTTCTTAGGCAGTGTTCATAACAAAACAGTCCCCAGTTTGTCCTTTTACATCATCAAAGGACTGATAGCACAGTCTGATATACAGTGTTACCTGGAGCTTCTGAAATTGGCCAAATTCAAAGATAAAAAGGCAGCTAGTCCTTCACTTCAGATTCACTTCACTGTTATTTGTTTTCTTACCCTTCTTGACTGAGCTGTAGAAAAAAAACCACAAAACATTCCATGCCCTACAGGTGGCCTTTTAATCCAAAGGAAAGTCTTTCTGGAGACACTGAGCTACCTCACCCAATACTACCTCTGCTTTCGGCAGGCACTCACCTTCTTCACCAATGCTAACCTGACAGGCTTTCAGACAGGCTGAAAGCTAAGCCCAGAAGCAGATCCAGGCAAGACCAAACATCTACATCTGGGATCTTTTGTCAGGTGTCTTCCACTTTGTCATTTCAGAGTAAGTTTATTCAAAATCTGTTAGTATCTGATAAAGGCGAAAAAAAAAAAACAACCCACCAAAACAAAACACACCAAAAAAAAAATCACCCCACAACAGAAACTTTACAAAAGCCTGACTTCTTAAAGTGATCTTTGAAATGTGAATGAATCTTCACCTCTAAAATCATTATGGAATTACAAAAGGCAGAATTCAAGAGAGGAAGGACTTTAGGGAACAGAAAGTCAGATGTAACAAGAAATGTCAAGGGTGAAACAAGAGCAATTACTCTGTCTTCTCACAGTTAAAACTGCTAGTGCATATATTTTAAACGCAGAGCTAGATTACATTGTAATCCCAGTCATATTCCCCTGTCACCATGGAACTGTCCTATTAATGATGTGTCTCTTTCTCAAGTCAGACCTAACATTTCCAGTTTTGGAAAAAGAAAGTCATAATTAAAAATCTATGCTTTCTACTAAAGTGTTTGTGCTAAATGCAGCCAGTGTTACCTGAAAGGGGAAAAAAACAATCTTCTTCCACCCTTCAGCATCACTGTCTTTTACATCATTTGCCTCTGCTTCATTGCAGAGAAACAGTAAGCAGCCAACAATTAGCTGATACTCTGCTGTCCGTGTAAGGCACTTATGTTACACAAATTGAGAAAGGGTCATTCTGCAAGTGCAAATTAATTGTCCAAGCACACAGAAGCAAAAGTTTTGGAATAGTGTTTGGAAATTTCTTGTTGTGTCCTATGCTTCACTTACTACCACATCCTGCCATCACTATATGCCTCTTAAATTCCAGAGTAACTAGTTTCCATACTAGAAAACTACCAAATGTCATGATAATAAGAACATTACAATTGTAAAAAAATTAAGAGAACCAAAGTCAAGTGGGTTATTTGACTGCATTCATTCCTATACCCACTTGTCTCAGTAGCATTTTTTGCAGAGAAGTCAAAAAACCTCAAGACAAGAAGTTTTGCAAACCAAGCAGCTACAACAACTGATTCAACTTCCATTTTGTGCTGCTGCATACAGCCTGTTTCATTCCCTCAGTACTGTATTTACAGGGCAGATTATGTTTTCACAATCCAGACTTCTCAGAAGGAAATTAACACTGTAAGAGTAAAATTGGGATATGAGACTCATAACCTCATATCCATGATGAGCGTCTAGGGTGCTTGAACAACCATCACAATTACGCTGTATGGCTGTTTAAAGGTGCACTGGAGAAGCAGTTTGGGTTGTTAGAGAACTCGGATGAAATAGAATGAATCTGTAATCCACATTTGAACTGAAAAAGTGGCAGAAACTTAAAAGGAGAAAAATGTGTAGATGGCTCCAGCTTTTTGTCTTACTTCTTTCTTGAGTAATTGTGTGGCAGGTGTTCTACACCCTAATCTGTTTACAGAAATATTGAGTTTTCATTACACATCAAAATAAATAATTCCTCCATATCTTTGTACGCCAAAATTTGCAGTTAATTAAAGCAATTTGTCAGTTTTTGTAAGTTGGAAACCCTGTCATCCTCTCCAATCTCTACTTATTTAAATTTCATCCTTGGCCAGTTTCATGATAATGTTTATCTGCTCCAGAGGATTGGAAATGAGAGTAATACACTGCCATACCATTTAATTTCTTTCTTAAAGCTGGAAAAAGCAAAGCATCAACTGGCCAGTTAGATAACACAATTTCCCATGTAAGTTATTTGCTTACGATAGCTGGGGGCTAATTTAATTCCTGAGCTGCTTATTTAACGGTTCTGAGAGGGATTCCCTACAGTTAAGGATGAACTCTGCATAAAGTTTCTATGAAAATTGTATGAAAATTTTCTCACATCAGACCACGTTATATATATATATTACTGCAGCACACATTTAACATATTTCATTATCTGAACAGAATAATAATTCTGCACTATTTCTGTACTTTTTTTATAGTATTTATCTTGCAGAACGTAGACAGAAAAAAAGGAATGTTTAATACCAAATGCATGTTTTAAAAACACACAGGGGGTTTTTTGCAGATGGTTCACTTTACTCTTACTTCTGATTTCTTTTATAACTACTCCTGAAAAATCTAGTATGGAATGAACACAGGGTTAACCTAAGTCATATAAGAAAATTTCTACACTTACTTTCATGCTCAATGTGCTTTATAAATATTTTGTTAATTCCAATAACATTTTTGTCAGGTGGACAGTGTGAAGTTCTGGTTTTGGCACTCTAGAAAAATAAAGGTTCGTATAGAAAAGAGCATTTTTTTAAAGTCCCTTCTGCCTGTAAAACTCTCCAGATCAGTGAAAATACTAAGATGCATTTTTGCCCTTGGAAGGCACACTACTCATCCAGAACACTCTACCAGTTAAAACTTCAAGTCCATGCACCAGTTTTTTATCATGCTACATCTTTTGTTAGAGCGTTCCCCACTGTGTACAAAATATAACTTAAATACTGATGGAAAGCATTAAGTCTTCCTTTCCGTTGTCTGAGTGTAAGCTTACTTTACTACCAACAGCAGAAACATATGCCAAGCACTGCCATCATTCCCACTTCCTTAGCATGTATTTTTGCTTATATTTGATCTGTCTGGCAAAGCAAAGAAAGAAGATTAAGCTCAAGAGAAAGGGATAGCAAGAAGTGTTACTCATACAACAAAAAAATTGCCTGTTCATGGTAGGGCAGGAAACAGGTAAGGCAGTGGAATACAAAGGCTTTTACATACCTAATAGCAGTAGCTGCTGATCAAAAATAGTAATTCTGCAGTGGAACTGGAAAAGCTGGACTGCCTAGTCTCTGATACCAGAAGTATGCTTTAATCCTCTTCTGCAGTGCCTTTAGGTCATTGCTGTCCCTTTCCTATAAAAACCTTTACTTTGGCTCTGTGTCTTCCTCATTCTCTTTTTCCCCTGAGAAGTTAGGCTGAGATATTGAAGGACTCAAAGTAACCACCATAATTTCAGTTCAAGAGGGTTTGAGCTACTTCCTCTCTGGGCATTTATCTGAGGATTTCAGTCCTGACCTTGTTTTCACCCAGCAGTTGTATGGTAATAAGCAAAACCTGGTACCATTTTAATAAGAGGCTTTTTGCCTTATTGTCACAGAAAGCACTTTTCCTTAGACCTGAACCAAATCTTTATTGCAATGGTGTTGTTCTTTTTAAGGTTCATGTGGACACCCTTGTAACAAACTTTCTGAAAATCATCTTCCTATTATCCTAGTATAGACTGTTTCACATTTGTATATTGTATGTGTCTTCCACTCTTCCAAGTCATCTGACTAGTGTCATCTCTCCATTTGAATGCTGGTAGGCCCTTAGGACTTCTCATTAGTGACATCATGTCAAACTGTCCTTACAGTATTGTGATCCAAACCAAGCAACTAATTTGCACTCTCCAAAATCAGTAGCAGCTGACTGAGTCTGGCTGAAGTGGAGCTGGTTTTCTTCATGGAAATTTCGATGTTGCTGTGTTTTGGATTTGGGACTAAAACAGTGTTAATAACACACCAGTATTTTGTCCATTGCCGGACAGTGCTTGTGCAGCATTGAGCTTTTCTCTTTTTTCCACTCTGCCCCCTCCAGTGAGTAGGCTTGGGGTGAGCACAAAGTTGGGAGGGGAAAGAACCAGGACAGTTGACCCAAACTGACTAAAGGGATATTCCGTACCATACGACATTATGGTCAGCAATAAAAGCTGGGGGAAATGAGCATGCACTGCAGACGTTCATGGCTATGGCATTTGTTTTCCCATGTAACCATTATGGCATGCTAAGGTCCTGCATTCCAGGAAGAGGCTAAACATCCATCTGCCAAAGGGAAGAAAAATTTCTTATTTTCCTTTCCTTGCATTCTCAGCTTTGCTTTACCTACTAAACTGATTTTCTCTCAAACCACAAACCTTCTGGCTTTTACTCTTTCTATTCTCTCTGCCATGCTACCAGGATAGGGGTAGTGATCAAGAGGCTTTTTGGTGCTTAGCTACTGGACCATGTCACATAATCACAGAATCATAGAATCACAGAATCACAGAATCACAAGATCACAATCTTCAAGATCATAGAGTCCAACCATAAACCTAGCACTGCTAAACCACCCCTAAACCATGTTCCTCAGCACCACGTCTACCTGTCTTTTAAATACCTCCAGGGATGGTGATTCCACCACTTCCCTGGGCAGCCTGTTCCAATGCTCAACCCCTCACAAGTGTGGACAGCTTCCAGGCAGCTGTAACGGGAGTCATGTTACCTGCTGAACTGTGTCTTATATTACTATTTTTTCCAGTGAGGTCTGCAGTATTTTATAGTAACATTTTAACTTTTGTCAAACAGCTTTTCATGGTATTTCTTTGTTACTGACCTGCCTCATAGCTCCATTGACAGATTTCAGAGGTGGCAATTGACAGAAAGAAGATACTGCTTACTTTACTGTTTAAATTATACAGCATTTTTCAGAGTAAACACATGACCTTAACACTCAGCAACACTAGGTAACTGTCAAATGGTAATGATTAAGTTAGTGGTTTCCTTGTGAACAAACAAAAGCTTCATAGCTTCATCCTTCAAATCTCAAAATCCCTGTACTTCTTAGACATCTGGCAGGGTGTTGGCTAAGTCAAACCTTAGTATTTGGCCTGTCCCAGGGTAAGAATTTTACTGGCTGTCATGAAGAACAACTAGGAAAATTTGGAGGATATCACCAATCATGAAACCAACGTGTTGGTTGATGAAGTCAGCTTTATGGATATCCCATAGTTTTAGATTCCTCTGAAGAATCTGATACAATGAAAGAGGGGCAAGTGTAAGAGATTTTTTCTTTTATGTAGATATTCATAGATTATATCTCAGTATTACGTTAAGCTTTCCAGTGTATTCACCCTGACCTACAAGAATATGAATTGTGCAAAGCTTCATAGCTATGTGTTTTGAAGATCAAAACCCATTGTACCAAGGAGTCATCTAAATAATAGCACAGGATTTGTTTCTACTCAGAATAAATAAAATAGGGACTTAAAAAGAGTAAATTTGAATTAGCAGTTAACAACAGCACAATATTTTTTTTTCTTCTTAGCATATCACAAGCTCAAAAGCTCTCTATTTTCTTGACTGTTATACAGAAAACTTACGCATCTGTAATTTGAGTAAACTATCATCTAATTAAACAATTTAGATTGAATATTCTAATGTAAAGGATCATAAAAAAAGAATAATTACAAAGGGACTTCAAGAGGATAATTACAAATGGAGAATGTTGGATCCAAATAAAATTCTTATGTTCTTTAGTTACTGAAAACACATCTAAACAAAGGATTGAGAATCTTATTTAAGCATTGTGCACAAGAAATGTCTCTTCAGACCATTGAAAAATATTAATTTGATCACGTATTTGTTAGATATCACCTAACAACTTTCAAAGCCTATGAGCTTCAGGGGAAAAAAAAAAACAGATCCAGCAATGCTCCTTTCCTACAGGTCTGTTGGTAAAGTGTCAACCGTGTTTCACATCCCAACAGCAGGGCAGCTCTTGCCTTGGCTGGCATCACATTCCTGAAGCTGTCAGAGAGGGAGTCGCACTTACCTAAAGTGACTTAACACAGCACTATCAAGAAGATGCTAGCTGCTTAGGAAGAAGAAACAAAACTAAAGCCATTTACTTCAGCATAGAGATGCACACATACATATACAGTGTACTGCTCTGCAACAGGTCTAACAGTAGGCCCTGTTCCTCCAATATCTCCTTTTCTACAATTAGTGGGCATCAGTAGCTCTCATATATTTTGTCTTAAAAGTCTGCTTCCTCATGTAGTGAACTGTTTGCCAAGCCAATACACGCAAATAATGATGCTTGTTTTTCCTTTACACTTCAATATCTAGATTTTGTAGGGTTTCTATGGGTTAGCTGCACATTTTAAAATATTTTCACACTCTCAGCTACCACCATAATTTCATGAATGTTAACAGCAGGATTAAAGAATATTGTCATTCAGTCTTTGGTGAAAAGACCTAATAATTTGCAAGGTAATATATTCTAACCAGGCTAGTAAGGAGTCCGTTTTAGCAGGAGAAATTACAGTATCAATATGGGTTACATCCCTATAGTAGACTCAGATCCCATTTACATCAACAGCCCCTGCAATTTTATTTAAAATGTCAAAGCAGGTACCAGGCACAGGGAGAAGAAGCAGTTCATAACCAGACTATCTCCTTGATTTGTACTTGGTTTTGTTAACATGACTCAAGTATTTCACAGATATTCTAGAAACATTCAGCTCCACCTTAAAAGTCTAAGAAAGCAGTTTCTTCCTTTCTCCAAGGAGATTTGCAAGAAATAAGGGAAAAATAATATTTGATGCACTATTTTTCCAAATGGAAAAATAGAAAAGATTATTTACTTTTAAGTTTTGGTTGTATCTATTCATTAGATAGAAAGTATTCATCAGGTGGAATGTAAAAAAGACGTAAACCCTTTACTTTCATATTTTTAACCCATTTGGATCACCCTGAAGCACAGCTGAACTAAAGGTATATTTCTGAGCAATTTCAGCAAAAAAGAAACACAGTGATCTGAGAAAGAATACCTGAACAATGTCTGTTCATCACACCATCAAAATAGTCAGAGAAATACAAAGAGGTTACAAAGCACCCAGGCTGAGGCTAATAAGAGCTGGAAGAGTCTAGACATAAATAATCTTAGACTGTAAAAGAAACTGAAAAATATCTTGAAAATTTAAAAATTTGAATAGTGAAATGCGTTTTGTAATGTGGTATGATTTTAGGATATTAAGAATCAAGTCTTTCCAGATAGACAGAAAATAAGAGAACTGTATAAGTAAATAGGAGAATTTTGCATATTACATTCCAAGGGAAATATCTTGATTGGGTACAGCTCTGTTTTATATTTCCTTTTGTGTTTCACTACATACACATGTTATTTCTAACTAATATATTTCAAGTTTAAGGTGGTTGTTCTGAAAGAACAATACTGAAAGATGGTAAGTATAGCCATAAGGGAAACTATCAAAGAAATAATGGCTCTGAGTTGACTACTAAGTAGGGCGTTCAACTTGCTGAACTTGGGTTTTATGGAATAAGCAGTTTGTCTTGCTGTTGAAATAATTCAGTAGGGACACACTGAATAGATCACTGCTCTAGAAATGTTTAAGTGAGACGAGACAAGTCAATGAATAAACGTAATAAATATCTGAATCTCCTGGGTTTGGATCAGAAAGTGAAGTCTATGTTGCACTGCATATTGTACTTGTGAAAAAACAAGAGATGCAAACTTACATAAACTTCAGTATGTGTGTACACAGCCACAAACACACTGCAGATGGGCTGCACTCCTGAACAAGAGGCACAAAATTAGGGAAAGCACTAGAAATCTGCAACCCTACCTATAACCTAACCCCAGAAAAGGAAGGTGGAAAAGTTGGGAAATCTCTTTGACAGTTATTTTTCTCTTTATCATAACTTGTAGGACCTGAGCTAAAAGAGAAAGGGATCTTACCACCCAGGATTCAGGAGAAGGCGTATAACCTTTGTCCTCAGGAAACAGGGAATCTCACTCAGCTACTTTAAATTTTTCCAGTTATATTTTTCATTATTTACCTCAGTTTGGTAGCTATTAGATAGAACATTTTCCCCCACAGAGATTCTTCTCCCCCTTAACAAATGCTGGATTTTTGAAAATTGAGGCAATTGTGTTGTGATACGATCCTATGTGAGCTCGTGAACAAAGGTTCAGGATGACTCAGATGCGCCTTCATTTGATGGCACCATACTGTTTTCACCTGCCCAATTATCCAGCACTCAAGGGGAAGGCACTGTGGCTCCCTAATTGGTAGAATTTATGGCAGCTTTTTTTCCCTTTGAGGAAAGTTGCCCTCCGAGAGTCACTGAAACAGACTCTTTGGAAGCAGCAGCAGCACAACCCAATATAGCCATGTCTCATCCTAATTTTGCAAACCATAGATATAATATGTTTCTTAATAGATTAGGCAAATCTTCTTTCTAGGAATTTCAATAACTTAATAAAAAATATTTTCACTAGACAGTTGGTAGTTTCAGCTACCAATCTACTCTCTATTCCTGGCACAGAGCTGCTTCATAAATCTAGCATGCCCCAACTGCCACAGTTGGACCTACAAAGTTTTGTCAACACTTCATGAACTAAGATTTTCTGCTGCAGTTTTCACAAGAAATGTCACAAAAGCTGTCTCTGAACTATCAGGAAAAGTAAGAATGTCCCCTCTAGCAAACCCAGGAAAAATCCAGTGCTGCAATTAGTAGGCTAAGAATTAAATTGCAAGCTCTTTGAACCCGATGTCTTCTGCCAAAGTTTATCCTGATCATTGACATATAGACAAACTATAACTTTAAGGAGATGAATAATACCTGAGACATGAGCCAACAGACTACAGCTGGATAAAGAACCAAGAGTCACACACGTAAAAGTTCATTGACTGAAAGAGAAAAGTGGTTTGTTGCTTCATAAAAGCAGGTTGTTAAACAGGCTTTTTTCAGCCTGACCTGAAGAAATCAGAATCTTTGTGCTGCAAAGTAGGTCCTGACTTTAAATAGCACCAATATGATCTTCACAATGTTTTGTGGCTATGATCCTCAAGAAAATGCAGGTATATGGTTCCTTTAGAAATGAAGCAACTAGGTAGCTTTGAGGGTCTGGGCTCCATCTATACTGTTTGTATGACTAATTACTTAATTCAACACAATTAGGTAAGTATTTTTACCAAACCAATCCTCATCTGAAACCATATAGTTGTTAATCTGAATTTCAAGGAAATATAAGTATCATTAGATGAAGATGCAAACACAGACACATGATCTTTCATTTCTAGAGATCCAGCTGAGATAAAATTACACCGACTCCTATATATTCACTCCGGCATAAACAGTACCCTGCCTACCAGCAACACTCTGAGTAACAGTTTCTGGACAGGGACTCCACTTCTACATTCCACAGACATATTCACAACCTTACCTAAAACAGACAGAACATAATCTAAGTGACTCAGAATATATTCTGCTATCTTGAAAAACAAGATTTTAATATAATGAAAGATCAATTTTTCACCTTAAACAGGACTGATTTGGAGAAAGGTGATGTGGGATATTCAGGTAGTTCGCTTTTCAAGAAATGTGGCAAATTAAAGTTATTAACTTCTTTGCTGAATAACAAAATTTAAAATGTTTTCAAAAAACTATGGGAATGTTAAAATTGTTGATTGACAATGCTTGCTGCACAGCATTTGTTGCTATTGCTTTTGTTTAATATCTGCACTCACAGTGGAAAATTTGTTATTTTTTGATCTCTGGATTTGCTGAAATTTTGATGTAAGAACACCAAAGATATATCTAGGATAGCATAATAAAGTTGTGAGTTTAAGACATGCTGAAATCACAGTCATTTAGTATTTGAAGGGGTTACATTCTTAGTATCTGAAGTCAAATTACCACACATTCCATTGAGGATAATTACATTATACCTAACTACAAGTTGTTGCACCAGAATAAAGGATTTTACGGTTCTGCTTTTGAATGCATTCAGAATGTATTGAACTGAGGAGCTTAAGATGTCAGGGTACACTTACAGTACTTTTAGATAACATGACTACCACATGCCCAAATACACTTGAACTAGCTTTCAGTCCAACAGTAGAGATGTCACAGGGGAAAGGTGTTCAAGATGGGTTTTGCAAAGCAAGTTGTGCTCATTGCTATCACCATGCAGCTTTGCCAGATGCATTAGATAAGATACATCTATAGATGCTATGCTCATGTTCTGCCGACGTATCCAGAAATGAGGCTTTGCTTAATTTCCACACAAGCCTGACTATATACACCCACTGCCATTCAAATACTCCCACTTACCTGAGGTGCATAGGCAAATTTTATATAGATTGGCAAACTGGGGATGAAGTGTCAGTTAACAGAGATTTTACATATCATACAGAATGGGAATAATTGGTTTTCCGTGTATAAATGCAGAATACTCTATTTTCCCTCTGCTCAGGGAAATGCCAAGATGCCTTGGGCCATTTTTACCATGTGTTTGTCAAAAGCAAATTTGAAGCTGAAGTTCTTTGCCCTTTTGCCAAGGCCCAGCTTTCCTCAAGCTACATCCAAATTTTCCTTCTTGGTGCTATTCCTCAGCCACATCCTGTGTTGTACTGCATCTCCCTAGATCTCAAGCTAACCTCAGGTTCTGACAAAACTGAGTAGTTCCAATTCCTCAGGATCATTTCCGTTTTGCTGAGCCTGCTGTGAAGATGGTAAAACAAATTTCCAACTCTGGCCAAGCTGGTCTTTCTAAAAAAAAGGTCCCTCCACTTTTGTTCCCACTGACCACCAGGGCAAAGAAGCATCTTCCCTAGGTGGAGTTTTTTCTGTTGTTTTACTCAATTGTTTCTTACTCAAGGTTACCAGCTGCAGTGGGATCAGGGCTCTTACAGCGNCCCCCCACCCCACCCCAAGCAGTGTTTTGGGCAACAAAGGCCGTTAACACTAATAGCAAAGTTTAAATCACATAATCTATGAAACCAGGCCTCAAAACCTTTTCACTATTTAAGCAAAGAGTGAAGAGAAGGAGTTAAAGTAAACTCAGTAATGTATGTTGTTAGATCTCAGAAGCCTCCTGCTATGGAGGGGAGGATCTGAGTGCTGGTGGGGGAGGCTCCTAACTTAGCAGGCGGTATAATAGAGCCTGTGTCTCCTGTTCCATTGTAGGGATCCACAGTCTGCTCTGACTTGGATCAGCTGTTGTTTTGCAATTTCTTTAGGCCACCTGCTGTCAGTACTAATTTCATAGCTAGTAAAGCACTCAGAGAATAGGTGAGGCACAAATACTGTACTTTAGTTGGAGTAGGAAAGGATCAGGGATTAATACAATTATTAAAGTTAGACCATGTGTGCATTACTCTTTTCTAGGCATTAAGTATAATAAATGCAGAGTTTACAAGCTATCAAGTTTTATGCACTACAAACAAGTAGTAAATATGATCCACGATAGAAGATTCCATCAGTGTCCTTTCCTTCCAAATATTCCTTAAGTTTAGCAGCAAAATTGAGCATCTCTCACATCATCCTATTCTTCTACTTTCTTAGTAATGCGTGGATGGTTGGTAATGACACTGGAGGAAATCTTGCTCCTAGATTAGCACTGCAGGAGTGCCTATCTGCAATGCAGATCCCTGCTGCTTTCAGCACATGATATCCACAAATGTCAGTAATCTTAGAACAAGGGGGAGGAAGAAAAAAACCAAAACCAAAAAAAAGCTTTGCAAATTAGGTGCCACTTTTTATCTACGAATCTCAACTGTTTCAAAAGTCTTTACCATCTAATGAGATTATATGAATATAAACTCACAATAAGCAAACAATTTTTGCATCACATATCACACACAGTGAGAGTGAAGAATACATAGTATAGAAATATTGTGGCTCAGTTGATGAGTAGTGTTTCATTAAGCATGGTAACTCCTACACTTCTAGGCATTTGCCGATGCCCAGAGCACACAGAGGCTTAATTCGGCTCCTAGTTATTCTACAAACTCTGCCATTTAACTTCAGGCAGGTTACTTCATCTTCTTGGCTCACTTTATCATTATCTGAGTCCCCAGGGCTTTACCTATCATATCTCTTTAGATTGCAAATATATCAGGGCAGAGGTGGGGTTAAGACTGCAGGTTGTTTTCTAAAGACAGCACAATGAGCCTAGATCTATTTGGAGTTTTTATTATATAAACTGTAATTTTATTTTTTCTTTTGCTAAGACAAGGGACAGAAAGATTAAGAGAAAATGAATCTAAGGTAATCCTAGCAGTAAAATCAACTCCTGACTTTCAGTTTTATGTGCTGTCCTGTCAACAATATGTCCTGTAGCCTTAGTTTCAACCTGTTGTTTTCCATCTCTAGAGGGACTTTGGTATGCTTGAGAGTAGACTTGTTCACAACTGAAGAGAAATTGTCCAGAGGTTTATTTATGATTTTTTTTTAAAGTCACTGTTGTTGAGTTTAGTACTAAGATCCATGCTAAAACATGGAAATAAAAGTTATAAATCCATACTGATTTAGCCTCTTTTTCTTTGCCCAACGTAGTTTTCTCCATTCAGGAAGCCAAGTCAGGAAAGTCGCAGAGGTATTTATGCTTCCTACCAGCCAGGCAGATCACCCACATTATCACAGTAATACAGCAACACTGGGAAAAACATGCTGTCTTGCTGTCTTCTTTCACGAAGCAAAACAAAAACTGTATGTGCATTCACAAGTGCCACCAAGATTTTCCTGTAGTTTAACAGAATACAGCCGGAAGGAAACAGTGTGACCTTTTTTTTGTAATACAGAACACAGAATTAATTATTGT
The DNA here is from genome assembly GCA_013398295.1 of Chionis minor. Classification (NCBI taxonomy): domain Eukaryota; kingdom Metazoa; phylum Chordata; class Aves; order Charadriiformes; family Chionidae; genus Chionis; species Chionis minor. The sequence goes on along the minus strand of VZSF01009818.1, from coordinate 202,310 downwards.
ACAAGCTGGAGCATGTCTGTTACAAACACAACCAATTCTGATGAAAGAATTGCCACAGTTAGGAAATTCAGCACCACTGTTAGTAAACTGTCTCAATAGTTAATTATTGTTGCTTAATACTTATGCCCCTAAATGACAAAATTGTAAATTTAAAGAGAAACAAAGACTGCTACTTACATGATTAACATGTTAAAGCAGGACAGTTCTGAGACCTAAAATGCCAGAAGCTGTTTCTTTTTATTTGCTGAAGTTCTGTCTTAAGGAAAACTGTTAAATTGCTGGAAATACTTATTTGTTGTGGGAAAGCACAGAGCAATAACACAAAAAAGCTTCTTGGTAATGATAACAGTTAAAACTTTGGTACAAACTAATGAACAAGTTGAATTTATTTTCCATTTCTAGAGGCCATACTCAAAGACCCCTTTCCAGTCTGTGAAGACAACAAAGGGGCCATGATGAGACTTCCTGGGATGAGAGGGGTGAGATCTCACAGCCTGAGGTGACACCACACTCTGGAGCAAGGGAAAAGTGAGAAGGAAGGAGCAGCAGAGAGCAGCTGTTATGGACTGACCCCAACCCCTCATTCGCCTGTTCTGCTTAGTCTTGGGAGTCGAGGATTTGGGAGTGAAGAGTGAAGTCAACCATGGAAAGATGGGGATAAAGTGCTGTTTTAATTTTGTCCTTTTTTCTCACTACCCATGTATCTTAGTTGACAATAAATTGAATTAATCTTCTCTAATTCAAGCCTGTTTTGCCCGTGACTGTAATTGGTAAATGATTTTCCTATCTTTATCTCAAACCACAAGATTTTCAATCCTATTTGTCCCCTTGTCCTGTTAAGGCAGGGGAGTTAGTCAGCAGCTGGGTGCTGCATTTGGCCAGTGTTAACCCACCAGAACATGCCATAGCAGCGGAGGACAGCAGAGCTTTAGAGAGACTTTTGACACGAAAACATGGTAACATTACAAAGGTAGGAAATAGTAAGGGAGTAGTTGCATGTGAACCTGCTATGTGTGGCAGATTGACTCTGGCCAGCAGCTAAGCAGCCACTCGCTCACTTCCCTTCCACCTCCAGTGGGACAGGAGAGAGTCTAGGAAGAGCAGAAACAGGAAGTTCATGGGTTGAGACAAAGGTAGTTTAGTAAGCAAAGGAGAGAGGAAAAAAAAAAAAAAAAACCCCACACCAAACCAAACCACAAACCAAAAAAACCCCCCCAAGTTATGTAAAGGCAATCGTTCGTCACCTCCCACAAGCGTGCCAATGCCCAGCCAGCCACCGAGCAGTGTCTACCTGCCCAAAGAAACGCTCCTCTTTGTTTTTATTGCTAAGCATGACATTATACAGATTGGAGTATCCCTTTCATCGGTTGGGGTCAGGTATCCTGACTATGCCCCCACCCAATTTCTTGACCAGCCTCAGTCTACTCCTTGCTGGTAGAGTGGGAAAAAGAGAAAGCTCTGATGCTGTGCAAGCACTGCTGAACAATAGGCAAAATACTGGTGTGTTATCAACATTGTTTTAGTCACAAATCTGAAACACAGCACCATTCAGGCTGCTATGAAGAAAACTGATGGCATCCCAGCCCAGACCCAGCACATTAGATTAGTCTTCATACAGAACAATTCATCAGAGGTGAAATTGAAGTGTTTAAGGAAGGAAAAATGAACCTTTTTAGATCTGTATTCGCCAGGGTGGTCACCTGTGAGGTCATGATGAACTGGGGAGAGAATAGTTATCTATGCTGGGACAGGACAAGAGACAAAGCAGAAAGATTTTGATCTTGTCAAGCTACGTTTGTGTGTCCTGCAGAGAAACAGATTCCTCCATTTGAATAGAGGAATGCTGATATCAAGAAAGTATCACAAAACTTCTATGAAACCTTTTCCACAGAGGGTGAAGCAGACATGGTGGAGCTGCAGTAGAGCTTTTGTCTCTCCCTTCATTAAACCCCTGATCTGATTTCTGTACCTCAGCCTTTTGCAGTCTTCCACCTCCACGTTCTTTCTTCCAAATGCACCCAAAGACCTCCACTGGCTAGCCACCTGTGGAACGGGTGACCTGGGAAAGTATAGCACATAACACAAGGTTATGTTGACACCTTGACAGTAACAACATCTAATTATGTTTGTGTAATTTGGTCTTAATAGTCATTCTGATGTTCAGCATTGTGGAAGTGGTATGGCACTCGTCATGACTGTAGGTATGTGTGAAATCAACTGTAAAGAAATAATTTTACACAAAAATGCAGCATTTTAATATTCTTGGCCTAGATTAATATGCAAGCAAACAAGGCAGTAAAATACCCCTCAAGATGATGTAGATATTGTTCTGTTTGTTATTTTATTAAATTCCCTGAAATCAGGTTGTTAGGTTGCAATAATGCATCGATAGGATATATAATGCTATGTAACACAGGCAGGATGTACAGCAGTGACACTTGTTGTGGCATCGGCTAGGTTTCACGGTACGCCACAAGCCTATTCACACTGAAAGGTTTCCTAATGTTGAAGGGAGGGGATGAGAAAAACTACAAGTTTGTCATCCTGAACATGCAGACGAATAGAGGTATGTGTACCACGAAGAGGCTAGCAAGAAAATCAAGACCAGGAAGGCAGTGGGAACAGGGAAAAAAGAGTTGGCAATTCATGACAGGCAGATGATCATAGAGCATGTACTCCCTTCAGAAACATCTCCTTCTTCCTTAGTGCAATTGCTGTTTTGAATAAACAGACTAGGAGAAGAGAATCACTCAGAACTCCTAGCTGAATTGCATATATCGTTGCCCAATCCATCTGAAGAGAGCACACGGTATGTATAGTTTAATTACTTTCTATTTCTTGCTTAGAATAAAAGAAGGGGGAAAGATGGGTCAGTGTGGGTGCTTCCATCTCCTTCCACCAGTCACCAGTGCCCAACCCAGGTTTCTGTGTGGTGAAGCAGAGTCTGGGTCAGCCTCTCCAACAAAAGCTCCACCTTATCAGAGCCATGCTGTGTTTTATCCGTGGCAGACAGAGAATGGCATCCCAGAACAAAATCCTGCCCAGCTGAAAGGACAAAGGTAGGCGACACAAGCTCTGCCATGGGAGGCATAACTCTCCTTGATTACCTCTAAGCTGATTTCAGCTTCTTACTTTTGACTGTGCTTTGCAGCTGGGGTTTGAACATCGTCCCTGTTTTCTTTAGTATATAGTTTTATGGCTGTCCTTTTTCTGATAGATCTTTAAGAGCATTAGCCTAGCAAAGGATGTCAGCACTGCTCCAGGTAGGTGCAAGTAAGGTGGGCATGAGTGGATGTGTACTGTCCTACAGCATGATGATTTTGGCTGCAGGAGAATAACTCAAGTTTTGCTACAGCCAAACGTTTGAGCAAGGAGGTGACATATAGCAGCCTGCCAGAAAGGCAATTGAGGCACATTGACAAATGGATTAGTTTGTCATAGCAGGATGCAAAGCACTGTGGGATACCAATTGGAAGCTGATCAATTTGATGTGAGGTAGAGCTGTGTCCAAGTGAATTAACTCAATATGCTGTTAAGTTCACACCCTTTACACTGAAACATGGGAAACCCATTATCTGACCAGTTAATTCACATGAAGAGCTGCAGCAAGTAGAAGTAGGTATTTTCAATACAAATAAATTAAGTTTGGTGTGGATTAACACCTGATCTCCACTGAGGTACTTATTTACATCTACCTGTTGTCCAAAACTGATAAGGTCATTTTGAAATAGATAGAAAAGTATATTACTAGTCCCTTTTTTTCTGACTACCACATTTTCAAATTGCATTAAACATAATAATTAGATTGCAAATTGGCATCAAAAGAAAACTATACTGAGACTGACTTTTTATGATGTTTTTCCTAGATATTTTTTCCTTTCTTCTTCTTTACAATCAGTTTCCAAGATAATTGTGCCTCCCTTCACTGAAAATGATGACTGTACTTACGTGTTGCCCTGTAGAAAGTGAAACTGCATGCCTCAGTGAATTCTATCATCATTTCACCCCCTAATGAGAGAGATAGTTTGCAGGCAGATGAAATTAAATTGTAAGCTCTATTGACTTCAACAACAGGTGCCATTTGTGCAAACCCAAAGGGAACCATTGAATTGTCAGAAAGATTTAACTCTTCCTGACACAGTGGCATCAGATAACATCTTCTTGGTACCTGCACCTCACATAGTTCCAGCACCCACGTTTATAGCATCACTGGCAAAATTACTAGAAAGAGCTGAATTAGCTACAAATGAAATAGCTACACTTTCTGATTGCTGAGTTGTATCAGGTCTGCATAAAGTAAAATGAGGAAGAGAGAAATTAAGCTGGAAAAAAAAAGGAATCTGGAAAGCAGTAAGGATTTCAGAAATTTTCCAGTTTTTTTAAAAAATCCTCCACGGTTAAAACAAACTCAAAACTGTACTTGGCAAATTTTAGTAGGAAGAATTTCATTTACCAATGTTCCACACTTCCCCTATAGCCCCGGGCTGTGAAAGGTTGCCAATTACTTGATCTGCATTTGCAATTAAATCAAGATGAGCGCTGATAAGCTATGCAAAAGAAATCCATGCAGAAGCAGGGCCTTCGCCGTTTTTGAACAAGTAAGGCACAGTTATGATCTGATAGATTAAATTAATATTAGCTCAATGGATGGGTTTTGGCCAAGTGTAAAGCATTGGCATTCTTAGTTCCAAAGACAGAGAGTGCCCAAATCCCAGTGTTGAACAAAATAAGAGCTGGTGCTTTTTGAGTTACTTCCTTAATGCTGTTTCTTTCCGTGACACAAAAATTCTGTTCTTGTCAGATAGAGAGTCAATCACTGCTATCTGGCACGAGAATCCTCTCTGTTTCTGGATATAATTTGATATTTCAATGATGTGAAGAACAATTAAATACTTAAGCATTACATAACTTCAAAAGTCTCTTTTGAGATGAAAAATATGCAAATGATAATGTCTAATATGGTTATGGTAAAATTCTTTAATTTTGACTTGAAAGCAAAGAGATTTCAAGACAGCATGATATATTTGATCCAATGAAATAATCAAACCAACTTTGTATCACTTCGGTGGCAATTTATCTTCTGTGCCTGAAGCAGAAACATATTCCTGCTGCAATAATGGATTTATGTAGTTTCTCCCATATCTGTTTCTTTCAGTTTAAGTATTCAAAAATGTGAAGTCCTTTAGTGGGTAATAGCTTTGGGCATGTAACAGATAGGAGACTTCCAGGAGATGAAGGTTCGAACATTCCCTTGTTGAATACGGTTACAGGGCTACAAGTCAGCACTCTTGCTCTGCTAACAGGCCCTCGCGTTCACCCCCTCATTATACCGGCAGAACAAGGGAAAGAAAGGCTCAGGAAACTAATGGCCTGCGATTGCAGAAGCAGCGTAGAATAGCAGTCTAAATAGTCAGCCAGCAGGATCCCCACATTAACAACCACTGTCACAGGTTTGCAGCAGCAGCAAAAAATCTCTGCGTGCGCCACAGCTGTATCTGTGAGAGCTCCTCACTGGGTTCCTCACCACCGAGCGCATGTCAAGCGCTGTCTGTTGCCTTCCGGGCACAGTAACCACCACCTAAAGGCAGGGAATAGCAAGCCCATCCCGCAAGCACCTGGTGAGATAATGCCTGTTTTATTCTGGTAAGAAGTAAAATATGCTGATAACATCTTTGACATTTAATGATGTCGCTTTCATTTTGAACGCATCATTGAACAGATATTGAATCCATTCATTGTGGTAATAGACTCAGAGCTCCAGAGCTTCTGTTTTAATAAATAAATAAATAAATTACAAAACCCAGACATTTCTCTGTGTGGGGTGGAGGGTGGAGCAGTCATAACCCCCCGTATTATACGTTAGCATTTCTGTGTGCGTCTGCATAGATCTCCTTGAAAAACTAATTCAATTTTCCTATTCTTATTTTCAGCTTTTCTGATTTTGAGATCAAGCTGCATATTATTCTCTGCCAGGCTCTCCATTCCAAATAGATGCTAAAACTTCAATATACTACCCATGTTTTCCAATTTGGTCAGAGAAGGTTTGGTTTAGATATTAATTTCCAGACAAAATTGCAACATTTTTTTCTTATCACACGAACCATATTTTGTAATTATATTTCTCCAGCTTGTAACAAAAAGGGAAGGCTTAGATTAAATCAAATTATTTATAAAATCTGCATGGAAATTTTCAGGTTTTGTTATGGCTTTTTTATAACTGGCAAAGCAGTGCCCTTGTGATTACCACATTCCCTCAAATTAAACTATTTGTGCTTTTATGCAAAGTAACTCAATTAACAGTATTTGGGCAAAACTAGGTATGACACATTCAAAGCTGAGGATCACTGTGAAGCTAAACAAGCCAAAATGTATGCCAAAACCCAGGCCTGGATTTTCCTTTTATATTACATGGGTATTTTTGGCTAGTGCATCTCCACCTACTTTTGTGAAGTGGCACCACATTTATAGCACAAAAATTGACAGGAAAATCTGCTCTTGTGTTAAGATTTAGATGTGTTTGCAAAAAGAATTCTGATCTGTTACTGAAAATTGCTGTTTAGACAGGAAAATAATTACAGATGTCTAACTTATTATATGTCAGCTTATTATATCATCAACTCACAAAAATGTACAACTTACTTAAAAATCTGAGTCCCTCTTCATATATAAATGGCGCAAACAAGCAGAGTAAGATAAATCCCATAGGCTTTTGAAGCATGTCCAGAGAGTTACTGTCTCCAGGTAATGTAGAATCACATGTAAACTGTGCACCCATGTTACTTAATGAAAATATATTGTACCAGTTACAGACATCATCCTAAATTCTGCTTACAATTTTAGCTGATTCAAACCATCCACCAACATTTTCTCACTCTCGTCCTGCTAATCAGCATCAGAGTCCAAAATTAGGTTGGTGTTTTGTGGTTTGTTTCATTGCCCCGGAGAGCTCAGACTTAGCAGAGAAACAGGAATGTGAGACATTGGAATAGACAGTGCATCATATCTGCTCAACAATCTTTAGGAATACACAAACTTCACAGGGAGGCTGACATTTCAGGTTTTGGGGTTTTTTTAGATTGGACACAACAGGAACTCCATGAGTCTTCCTATAGAAAACATAGCTCTGTACGAAAGAAAAAGAGATTGTTCCCGCTCCTTCTGTGGCTGTGACCACTTGCAATATGTTCTGATATTTATCAGTGTAGCTACGGGTTTCTCTCATTCTTGCTGTCAACATACAACCTCTTGCCTTTTTTATTACATTTCCCTTTGCTGAACTCCTTTTCCTGTGGAGAACTACACGGTCTCTTAAAAAACCTATAATGAAATCACAAAAAGTGTATTGCCTTACTGGGCTTTTGCCAAATTCTGCTTCTATCTTTCTTTTTTTTTTTTGAGTAAGCAGTAAGATGCAGAGACAGCACAGTAGGTGGTCTAACAGTTTTCTCCTTAGTCATAGGGTAAAACTGTTTCAGGAGGCAGGTATTAAACTTGACAAAGATGTTTGAAGCAAAGCATGCCCATAAGATGAGTGAAAGAAGTCTATCAAGTGATACAGATGAAAAGGCAGGTAGAGGTCAACCATGAAATGACACCAGTTTGGCTGTTTTGTGTCCCGTAAGTTGGTTATGACTCCATTTGTTTCATGAATTAAGAGGAAGTAGTAAACTACTGTGATTTTCTATTGCCAATCCACAAAAAGAAGACACTCTGCAGACAGCGGTCTGCCTCCATTCCCAGGTTTGAACAATGTGAGCTGTGGGGCAGTAAGGAATAAAGTCACGCATCCTTTTAAGACAGTGAAGTTGGAGAATATTCGTGATTTGATGTATGTGCAGGCGACCAACCTACTCCCTACTGCTAATTCCACCAGTGGATGCCACAAGTGAGTATCTCTACAGCCTTTCTTTTCTTCTAAAGAACCCTCAACATAGAAAAATGCACGAGATAACCTAACTTAAAGTCAATAGCTACACATCAATGTGGATGTTTATATATGCACATATCTCTTATTAAGTTCTACAAGACCTTTCCTGGTGATTTAAAAATTGCCTACCCACATATTTAAGAAGCTCCAGGGAAAACCAGCAGTTACCTATTGCACTTTTGCATCTAGACAACCAAAGTGCCAGGTAGCTGCTTAAACCTTTTATGATCTTTCTTGCTTCTAGTCTCTCTATATTTCAGTTTCATAATTTACACAATGGAAAAAATGGAAAACAGAAAGAAAAACCCATCAATTTTCTGAGAGAATAGAGAAGTTAGAAATTAAAAAAAGCTCAAGTAATCCATCAGCACATGAATACCACTGAGATGTCAGAAACAGTGGTAAATTTCTTTTGATCAAGCCATTTAAAACTCCAATCACACAAGACGAAATATTCGCATGGCAAAAGAACCACCTGGCAATGAACAATAAAAATGAAGTTCTTATTTCATTTCTCTGTAGTTGAAGGCAGTTTTCTGTCTCCTGTCACTTGGTGTCAATAAGCAGGTTTCCAGCGCAGCTAAAACAACACTAGATTTGAAAGATGTGCAAACATTGGTATCATCAAACACATTAGCATTTGTGAAAGCCAAACCAAGCTACTACCTTTGTCCATATCATACATTTCTCAGTAGCCATTTCTGGCACAGCAATATGAACCAAGTAATAACACCCTCTTGAGTGCTTTGTACACAACTAAGTAGTAGTGAAATCTCCATTCTGGAAGGAAAAAAATACTTTCAGGGGAAAGGGAAGGGAAACTTGATGATGAGAAAAATAAAATACTGTTTTAAAAATAGTATTTACTATAAAAAGAAAACATACCTCCTGCCTAAACTACCATGAAAAGAACTGGTAACGCACTTTGGGTATTTATAGACTAATTATAGAGACAAATGTTCTTGACTTGCTTAGGTATTCAGAAAGATGCCCTAACATGCAGACTTTTATTTAGCAAAAGGTACATCCAGAAACTCTGAAAGATCACAGCAGAAAACTGCTCTGCTGTGCAATGTCATTGTTCATATCATTAATTTCCTTCTACATACCACCAGTATAGTTCTTCCTTTTTTTCCCAGTGCATTTTTCAGCAGGTTCACATACCAGACTGAAAAGTAGAGGCAAGATAAACCTACAAAGACAAATATAGTACTAAGAACTCGATTAATTTAAAGATATTTGTCCCCACACACATATCTACATTGGATAACCTGAAACCTTAGTTCTAAAGGATATTACTATTGAGGTCTCACTGTTCATGGGATTTCTCTTTTCTTCCAAATCTCCTTTGGTAAAAAAACCTGTCTCACAAATTTTAATCCAAGGCTAACCAGACCAGATTTCCCTTAGCACAATACAGTTCAAAATCTGAAGTTTAATATTCATGGGAGTAAGATCGTTGAGCTGTGTGACTTCAGCAGTGCTGCCTTTCAAAGCACAGAGCAGCGTTTCACAGATTTACTCTGAACCCGAAGGAGCAGCCTCCCTCCCCAGAGGAAAGGATAATGTTGAATTTGATAGGTCTACATTCTGAGCAACCTATTTGTTTTCTTCTGGTTCTGACCTGTAAATTCAGATTGTAAATTGTAATTCTTCTAGTGCATTTTTTTTCTTTGAAAATGAATGTCCTGGTGTCTCCTTTTTAGGGACACTGCCAGCAGCCCAATGCTTATCAGGAGAGACCTTCCATGGTGTACCTGGCTGTGCAACTTGATATAGTTTACTGCACCTGTGTATTTCCAGGCTGAAATATAAGTGCAGGACTGCCTATGTTTTTTAGGGATGGATGCTTTTTGCAAAAGCTCTGTTTCCCTGAATGTGAGTTCTCTCTTTTTAGCTGTTCTTTTCTTCGATTTTTATTCTTTGTCCTCAATATACAAATGTCGCTAAGGATACAGTACAAGTCAACATTTTTTTAACTATATAAAACATTCAGACTGCCAAGTAATAATAATCCCATTAATGGTCAACATCTGTTAATCTATTTTTGCTAAAAAAAAAAAAGGGGGCCTTGGTTTAAGAACTACAGGAAATTACCTTCAATAATAAAAGTTTAAAATTTGAGAGCCATTAATTTTTTGAGTGCTTATGGAATTTCACAAAGGTTGCACTTTTGAGTCAGTCTTCTTTTCAAAATACATAACGAAGTAAAATCAGTTGCAAGTATTACTTAAGGAAAATCTCATCTCATTTGGAAGTTAGTAAGAGTCAGAAACCCAAGAGCAGTGCCTTTTACCAGCTTCCCATTTCTGTCTTCATCTGCCTCCAATCTTTTTTAAAACATATTTTTTCTCTCTCCTGCCTTTCCTATTTCTACCATTTTTTAAAAAATCTAATTTAACAGTATTTTATATTGATAAAGTACTTTTAAACAATTTTAAATTTTTTCAGATCCCTTTTCAAAAACATGGTTAGCAATTAATTTGTTTTGGTTGTCCAAAGTCTCAGGGACATAAAAGTCGTGCTACTCTAAGAGAGTAATTTGATTTGAAATGTTCCATTATTTGCTTACTAACATCCTTGACAGTACTTTTTTAGCATTAAAGCAGTAGTAGGAATTGATTTCTTTAGTGAATGCTATTCACTTTCCCGTATCTGCTGCTATAGGGCCAAAATATTGAAGGAAATATGTCACTGGTTGTTTCTGTTGTTTTGGTTTGGAGACAGATTTATGGAAAACAATAAAAGCAGATGTCCTGGGCCAAGAGATTAAAAACCATGAGATTTTATCCAATGAAGTACAGCTCAACATATACAGCAGAAACTATCTGACAATTTACAGAGTTAAATGCAACATCCAAGAGGAACTATCATGTCTTATTTTATGCATATAGTAGTCTTTCACAGTGACAAATATTATGGGCACGGACATAAAACAAGAGAATAAGAAATCCACAGACAAATCCTTGTATGGTAATTGCTCAAAATGAAAAAAAAAAAAAAAGGAGTATTGTATTAAGATATGCCAAACTGTCACTGGTAAGTCCGAGTAAAATAATGTCATAAATTGATCTGATATTATGAAATATCAAAAGTACAAATGCAAGCATGTATGATAACAAGAGACTGAAGACAATCCCTCAAAATAAGACAAGCTGCAAAGGGTCCGACAGAGAAAACAAAACATTGTGGTGCCAGCAGTATGCCAAATGTCAATATCAACATCTCAGCCCTTAAACCAATGACCATAATAATTTTCTGACCTACAAGATTTTTCATAAATCTAAACTACAAGTCACTTTATAGCTTTTCCCAGTATCTGAAGCCAGCAGATTGGGAGAATCTGTGAGCTGCAGACATAAAATTTTGCTATAAGTTTCATATGAATTTTGACTTGAGGCTGGTAAATGATCTCTTTAATTGAACTGTTCTTTCCATGTTACCCCCTTTTTCAATGATTACTGTAACTAGCAAGGAAGAATTTAGTAAAATTAATATGGGCAACATGTGACTATGATGTTGATTTATCTTCCCACGTTTCCACCCATCCAAATTGCAGAATTCCTGTTCTGAATCACAGATAAAGCTCAAAAGGATGGCTGACTCCTTAAAGAAAGCACAAGTCATGTTATAATGCAGTGGTAATAGCATGTTTCATGACACCTGGCTTAAAAGAAGAAAACCTTTCAAATGGACTGGTAGAAATGACATGTGTTGTCTTAGAACACCAGCTGTGGTTCAAGCAGTACAGTCCCTTTGGGTGCACAGAAAAGAGTGACATATCTTACAAATGTGATTAATTTCAGGCAATTCAGGTAGCTTTCTCAGTCAAATTCAGTCTCACAAAGAAAGACAAGACTTGTGCTTTTTTTTCTCACTCATTACACGAAAGGGCTAGCACAATAACAATGAACTTCATGTCTAAACTGAACCATTTGCTTAGCATGCTACCCTTCAATGTTCCCAGGTGTCTTCTTTAAAGAACTGGCATACTATTCATGGATTTTCTCTGAGATGGGGTAATAAGCTAGATTTTCTTTAAATAAGCTATGGGATCCTGTAGTTTCTTTCTTACAGGATTTAACCTACCTAACTCATTATACACAGACAAATACACTCCTTCCCATTACATTAAACTAAATAATACACTCTGGCACTGTATGAACTTTAGTGATGTGGTTTTATCAAAGCCACAAAACATTCAGCGTTTAGACTTTTTGGAATATCTCCTAACTTCATGTCTGTGTACAAAAAAGATAACACCAGACCTTTTTGCCTATGTCCCTGGTGACAAGCTGTCAGCATAATGAAAAGAAATACTTCTGATTTCATGAAACCTCCTTTATGATAAATCCTCTTCTACAAACCACTGAATCTTTTTCCTGACATGAATAACAGGCAGAGGTGGATAGGTTAACAAACTCATAGGTGTACTGCTAAATGGTAGAGTTAAATCTTTCAAGCAGGAATTTTACTTATCGTGGATGCCATAGCAAGTACGCTGTTTCTCCAAAGAGTGCAACTGATCTGTCTTGGGAAAAAGGGTAAAATGCTGTTTAATTCCAGAACAAAGTATACTTTGTAGTTATGTTTCATTATAATGGGAGAGATCCAAAGCCCATGGAAAGCAATGGAAATATTTCAACACACTTTGATCAGGTCCATAAATAGAATTGCTTTGTGTATGACTGTATCACAGCAATTCAATACAAAGCGCTTCAGAAGATTTACTGAAATTCCAGAGCGGGAATGTTGGGATTTCATACAAAATAAAGAAAAACTCCCACCAGTAATTTGAATTTTTGCAGAGGGTCCCGTTTACTATAAAAGAGTAAGAAAATATATGCTTGCAGGGATTAATTATATTGGCACACTGCTTTTAAGTAACACTGCTTACCCACTTCCAGTAGCTATTTGTAAAAAGGGGACAGTTTTTTTTTTTCTTAAGAGCCATACTGACTGCCGGACTGATAGCTCATATGAAATCAGATCAGTCCTTTGTGGGGAGCTTAGTTAAAACCTTTTGTGCTTACAAAGGCTTTTTCAATTTAGATGGAGGGCAAGTGGCTATCATTTACTTACGGTTTCAGGCTCTATGTTCTGGGTGCTGAACCAAATGGCAGTTTACCCTGGCAGTCATGGCAGATCCCAGGTATAAAGGTCCTCTTCTGCTTTTCATGTCTCACTGTCCCTCTTTGCATCACAGGGCAAAGAGTTCTAGCAATAAATCAACCTCGATGACAGAATGAACTTAGAAATGAGCAAATCTGTAGCCAGAATGGGGCATCTTCTCCTTGCCAATACTTCATAAACTGCCTGAAGACTGAGTATGGACAAGAGAGGAGAGACATACAGGTGTCAGTACACCATGAGTTCTTTGCTCTATTAACTTCAACAAAACATGTAATTTCTCTACCTAGCCTAGTCACAAGCCTTGCCTTTAGCTCTCTGCATACAGAATAGGTCTGCCTAAGGGAAATTCAGGTCTATAGTATTTCTTTTTCGTTTGCATGCATATTCTATTTATCCATACCTCTTCCAGGAAACAGATGCTCAAAAATGAACAAAACCAGTCAGTTTTTTCATTTTTTTAAGGTTTATCCCGTCTGTATCATGGCATTCTATTGCATATTCCCTTCATGCCAGGTCCCTTGGTTCTGTGTAACACCTCTGAGCACCAGAAAGCGGCTACAGTGGGAGGCTTTCTTTCTTTCTGTTTGTAGTTGCTGCTTAGGTTTGATAGCATCTGGATGGCTCTCATCATAGTAGTTGGCTGAGCTACAGATACTGGTCTCCATGCTGCAGCATGTCAGTGAGCAGTGACATAGGACAAGGAAATGCGTGTTCCCTCTTTTTTTACATCACTACCCAGAAATGTTCAGGACTCACAAGTGATTTGCTTCAGCTGCCCCATTCCCATTTCATGTATGAATTATCAGGTAAAAAGTGAGTGGTCTCACTGCACAAAGCCAATACATGGGAGTCCTTCATTTTGAGGGCAAAAATCAGCATGGAAAGCAAAGGCTAGTCATATAAAATCAAATACACAGAAAGAAAAAAAACCAAAAAACTTAGTGCAGTGGCCAAGTACTAGAAAGGTGTAAGAACTATTCATGAAACAAACTGAAAGAAGGACAACCTACTATTATTGCATTCTTAGGTTTTTTAATACTTCATGTAATAACTGCCTCCAAAGTCTAACCAACAAAGCACTGAATGTACTAGTATTGCATCTTCTGAGAGGATGATATGCTGCAGTCAAATGAAGGCTTGTGAAGATATATCAGGGTTAAAAGGAAATCCATGCCACTACATAGAAGGGAATATTTTTCTTTGTTTGTGTGTTTATTGTATTAATGCTGTCTGTGCATGTTTTTCAGACTCATCTATTGATGAGTTTACAAAACACTAAAGAACAAATGAAGCTCTTTTATCTTGTTTCTCTGCCATACTGGTAAGTAAATCTAATGAAGTAAAATTCAGGTAATTTACAAAGCACATATGTATCTTTTGAGAAATTAAACATAGACCTATAGCAATGAGTCAAAAACATGGCCAACAACACATGAAACCTTGTGGGCTTACCTGTGTTCGATTAGCCATACCTCCAAATCTTCAGCAAAATGTTATGGGGTAGTGGGGGAACAACACACCACCTTGTTTTGATACTCCATAATACAAAGAGCAGTTGGATCCTTCCATTTCAGAAAAAAAAATAATTCTATAGGGAGAACAACAATATCTGCAGCAACAACAACAATAAAATGAAATAGCAATGAGAGAAAGGTTTCTCTGAGACAATAGTGTTGTGCTCCCCATAGCTGGCAAGTTGTAAAATTGCAAAAAGACTTAGTTACTTCCACCTAAAATAAATGAGGCAGCACAGCTAGAGGTTATAGGTACACCAGGAAATTCAGCTGTGAAAGACAAGAAACTTTCAAACTAATCGCCTGCCTTTCAGATGTGAACAGAAGACACAGTCATTACTTAACGGCAAAATTTCTTTATTACTTACCCCAAGTTTTTTCACTGATACTGTATACCCAACAAAACAAAGAGCATTACTTCATTCTCCTTATCCTGTTCTGACAGTCAGTATATGTTTAGGAATTCCCTGCTGGTTCTCTCCACTGCTTGATATAGCCAACTTTCGACTATCCGACTTCCTTAAGATTTAAATTGGAAAACCTTCTGCCTGCTAGCATACAGACTCAGGTCTAGTGCACCCTTCCAATGAATCAGTAAGGCGGGTTAATGAAGTGCTTTCACTGCATGTGCAAGAACAGAGCAAAGTTCTCTGGTTGCCACTATATCAAAAATCCAGTCTGAAGCAGAACACACAGTTGCATAGCACTGCTCTTATTGGAGCCTGGTTAGAAAAAGGATCCTATGAATAAGGAAAAAAGATACAGAGGGTGCATGATGTGCCAAAGTAGAAACAGAGAGTGAAAGAATAGCAGACTTACAGCAGAGTTCAAAAGTATCTTTCCCTTTATGCTTTCCTCCAGATAGCTATCCCATGTCTTTCTCAGATTTGCAGGCTTGGGAGGTGGCAGGGGAGAGTTGTTCCTTCCTGAGTTGCTTGCAATTATTAAATAATGACAAGGCAACCATTTGAAAACTTCGGAAATCATATGGCATCAAACAGATGTTCATACTTCAAACACTGATCTTTATTAAATGTGGCCAGGCTCATGCCCCTCAATAGGGAAGAAGAGAAGAATTCTTGCACTACTGCAATTAGGCTGGAAAATCTAAATCATGTTATGATAAGGGTGGTGAAACACTGCAGTGGGTGGCCCGGAGAGGAGGCCTTATCCCTGGAAACATTCAAGGTCAGGCTGGACAGGGACCTGACCAACCTAATCTGGTTGAATATGATGGACTAGCTGACCTTTAAAGGTCCATTCCAACCCAAACTATTCTATGATTCTATGTGAAAAGTAAATCACAAAGATACTCTTCACAAAGATTACCAGGACTGTTCTCTGGGCTCATACATTTAATTCATAACCAATGTTGTGAAGGTTCACTTCTCAAAGTATCAAATTAATCATATTGCCACCGCTTTTATTTATGGGGTGAAGAGATATTCAGCGCTATACAATTACTAACACTGAGTTTTCTCCATCCTGACTCCAGTAACAGGCTAGTTTCTCCAGTCTTTCATTTCACTAACTTTGCAATTTCCCTGCAGTGAGACTGCTTCAGTAAGCAGCACTAAAGAGCAGCTCCAGTGCCCACTCTCTGGGGTCACTGACCACCTTTTACATGGGGAGAGGGAAAGAGACAGAAGCAGCTGAGAAACTCAGGCTGCAGAAAGATCAAGTCAGCTACAATTACCATTCTATTCATTTGCTAAACTATTTGACTGAGATTCTAATTACACTAAGACAACCAGATTTTTTTCATTAGAGCTCAATTAATTTAATCTGAAATTCAAGATAGTTGTGTTGTTGTGGTACAGTCATATTAAAGACAAAATATAATTTCTCCTGATTGTTTTCCTCTGACAGAATAAAGTTTTCTTCACATGCAATTAAGTTACAGTCATCCTCTTTAGCAGAACAATGAAATTTTACAAAAAAAATTGGATATTTTTAATAAGTCTCATCATAAACTTAATTTGAAGACAAAATGGAAGTCTCTCTGTTTTCAAAAAAAAAGAATTACCTGGTAAATATTTCCTTAATGCTATTATAGCTAATATTTCCCTGGACTGACCACAAAAACTTATTTTAGAGTACCTATCCTATAATCAAAGCTTGCATTTGATTAGCCTTAGTTTATTCAGTTTAAGGTCTTTGAAGAAGTCATCCCTTTCACATCACAAAATTAGGGCAGAGAGATACACACTTTCTCCCTCAAAACAAGTCTTGCTATTCCTGAGCTGTTTTAGACAGATGTTAGTCTAAGCTGTTCTTGAAGACCTGCAGCAACAAAGATTTCACAGTACCTATTGCAACATTTCTTCCTTCTTAAAACAGAGATGCCCCTCAACTGGCAAGAAAAACAAGGGATGAAAACTATGCATTCCTGCAGGGTCATTATTTACCAGCTCGTGTTGATAATCTGTATGATTTCACCTAAAATCACCATCTCCATCCCTGTTGGTGTCTCTGTTTAAGACCTTACTGAGCATTTTACAAATCTTCATGTTGTTACTGTTATCAGCACATGGACTGTCAGCAAAGCTGAGCCATCACTATTAGCATCCAGCCAGGCTGTCTTGGCCAGGACTCTCTGTGGGAAAGTAGTATTCCAGTCACACTATTGATGATTAACTGCACAAGCTTCTGTTCACCCAGGGAACAAGAACTTCTTCACGCCGACTAAGTTTGGAAGAAAAATTCAGACTTTGCTCCTCCAGTGAATGTAGTTCCCGCTTTCACCAATATCTTTGTAGTACCATATTATCCTATGTGGAGAGGGATGTGTTGTTGCGTATTAAGAAAAGTTTCGCCTGATGCCAAAACGTTAATAAACAAAAGAAACCATTTAATAAATTAACAATAATTGGGGAATTAACTGTTGAGCAGGGTTTGATAATTTCCTAACAAACACAGAAAAGAAGTTGTCCTTGAAAGGTTGGGGGGCAGGAAGCAATTACTGCCTCAATGACTACTTAAGCTAAAAGTCTGCTCAAAAATTAGGTTTTTAAAGACTTCTTTTTATTATTGATGAAAAGCTTTCATATAAGGCTATGTTCCTTGTACTTAATTGGAGAATGCATCCAATCTTATTAAATCCCAATGAGATTAAGGGGATTTCATGTTCATGTCAGAAACCAACCAACACTCAAATCACAAGAACAGAGAGCAGAGCAACGACAAGGCACTGGAGGGTAGCCACTTTTCAGTTCATCACCAGTACCAGCCACTGTGTCTTAAGCCTTAAAACCTTTGCCAAGGGAGCAGGTTTAACTTTCTCTTCTAAGAGTTTTAACAGGATATTTTCATTGCATTTTAATTAAAGATTTTGTCAATGTCTCATCTGAAACAACAGATCATTTAAATCATGTGTTTCTGTATTGTCTGGAAAAAAGAAAACAAGAATGGGCTTTCATTCAAAATTATGGATTGAGATGTACATTGCTCTATCTGTTGCAAGATAAGTTTTTGAATTATTTTTTTTAAGTAGCTGGTTTAAATACATTCTTTGGGGGCTTGAAGGGCTTAATTGAGACTACTCACATTTTCTCATTTATAAATTTCTTAGACTAAACTTACATGACTAAAAAAGTGATGATCTCATCTACCAGCTAGTCTAAAAGGACAGAACCATTAAGAATTACTTTGTCTTATCCTTTCTGTTGTAGAATGTGCATTTTCAGTCATATAAGAAAAAACTACTTCTCATTTATGCACTTGAAATGCCGCATTCTACCCTATAAAAACATGATTAGAAGAGATAGGCCTAAGAAGTGTATGTATTCCCTTATTTTACTTAGCTTCAAAAGCAGATAATCAGGATTAATTTTGCTGCAGAGCAGAGAGGGTTTTAGAAGTCTGTAACTTCTAAGTAAAATCTAGTAAACATTCATTCTGAATACTTCGATTCCCTTCTTTCCCTTCTCTGATCTATGCATTATTTTATTTCTTCAGGAATGTAGCCTGTGCCGTGTTATAAGCTCACCTCCTGCTTGCTTATTTCAACTGGTTTTAGAGCTTGAGAGCGACAGGAAATACCCTCTTTTGCTGGAATCCATCCTATTTTATTTCCAAGTAGTTTCTGTAATTTCTTCAGCAGACAGATCCTTTCCTATTAAAAAACAAACCAAAACAAAACAAAACCACAAACAAACACCAAAAAAGCAATACTCAGTTGTCTTACCTTTTTAGAGTAGAAGAAAAAGCATGCAGCTTCCTGTTGGAGGATGTGTCTTACATTACAAAATACATCTGATTAAAAATTCAAAATACATCAGATGCTCAGTAACAGATCAAACATATAAGAATTATTTACTTCGTTTCACACATGAAGACAAAGTAAAAATTAGAAATTGTAGTTAAATTACTGCTTTATTTCTGCAAAGGTGACTATTTGTCACTAAGCATACTTCCTTAAGGACTGCTAATCACTATCAACAGGAATACCTTCACAACTTTTCATTAGCTCTATGTGGAAGCTGATAAAAGACTTGCAGTTCAAAAGATTGCACTACTGATGAGTTACTGAAGTCCAGGGTTGATCTGAAAACACACACTTTTAACTTACTTCTTTTTTATATATTTATAAAAGTATATTTTACATTCTACGGCTGCTGTTCCAAATGTCCAGATACAGAATATGGGGTTTTTTCTGTCACTCTTTTCTTAGCAAAATTATGTTCTAGAATGTAGTCCTTACATAGATACGTGGGAATATATTTGGTAAGATTCAGATCATGAAGTATGGTGATACGAAGTAAAAGGGAAACACTTGCTTTTTCTGGATGTACTTTTATATCAAGCTGGAAAAATCAGTGTTGGAAAATGACTTTTTAATTACACATGTTATTTACAAAATCTTTCAGAAACATGTTTTTGATATAAAAATCACCAGGCAATTAGTTCTAATGCAGTTATGGATTGACATTTTTGCATATACTACAACTGAAAGGCTAAAAGTAGATCAAGAAGGATATTCATGTAGTATACTGATTTAATGAGGATTCCTGAGACATTTCCACTGAACTTTAACCCCAGAACTGTACCTAACAAATTCTAAGAGATTCAGAGCAAAGAATACAGCTTTAAACACACTTAAAATCTTAACTCTTCAACAAGGCAGGGTAAAATCAAGCTTATGATCAAAACTAAGCATTAGTCTGTCACTGACACTACAGGAGTATATACAGAACTGTATGGAAGATAAGAATATTTTTAGTCATCCATATTACCTGGCCTTTTGCATGTTAAAAACTTTTGGGGAAGGAAGCACCAGACAGAAAGGGAGAGATCCGAGTAAAGAAATTATATTGGCTAAGGGCTATATGCAAAGCATAAAACACAAAATCCAGATAAAAAGAAATGTAGCAAAATGCAAAGCAGTTTTTCTGCCATAGGGAATACCACATAATTCACTAGAGAAAATGGATTACATAGCCTGACAACAGCAAGGGGATGCCAGAGACTGTTCTCATAGCAGAACTCAGCTATAATTGCTGTATTGTTATAATTTTCATTGGGCCAAAACTTGAAGCTTTCATTCGGCCAACTCTCACGTTAGTGATACATGGTGTTTAGCAAGGGATTTGGGCTCTCATTCTGCATTTGAAAAATCTGACATTACTCTGGGTGGACAAAAGGAAACTCTTGTCCTTCCTTATTTAGAGTACTGTCAGACAAGACAAATTTCTGCAGTAGTATTCCCTATGGAGTCAAACCCATTCTCTCACTATGTCACCATGAGAGGAGTAGAGTTGTGCATGTCTCAGACCTGAACTGTCATTTCATCCTTGACTGCTTAACTATGAGACTGGCCAAGGCAAGGAAGGAGGGAAGACAAACCAGAGTTGAGAAACTGATGAAAACACCTGTGACATATTCCAGCACACCTGGTAAGTTGTACTAACACTTTTTGTCACTCCTTCCCCAGCAATCATAGCCATGTAGGACTCTTCACTGGTCCAGAGATAACATCTCCTTTTCAAATGGAAAGTTTTTAACTTGTCACTAAGATCAGATGTTTTTAATCACTGCGAAATCAATTGTGCTGATGTACCAGTATTGTTTTCCTCCAAGCTCTCCCCCAGTCACCACTGTGTCCTTTCTTTTCAAACACAACATGAAATTAGTAATTCTGATGGCAAGTGATTACCCTCCTGGGGTTTCGCAATTGGCTTCCTGTGTCTTTTTAAAACATTACTAATTGACAGTAATTTTCTCACTAGTATCCCAGCAGTTAATCTGATGGACACTTCACAACATGAATGTCTACAACAGCATTTTTTGTTTATTTTTCATAAAGTACCTATTGTTACATAGCTTTGCGGGTATTCACAAACCAAAGCATTGAAATGCATGGTGATCACATGTTTATGGGTAGGGGTCGTGGTCTACCTGCACCCCCACAGCACTTGTCAGTTAGCATGCCCTGCTGTGGAAGCCCGGTCAAATAGCAGGTGAATTTTCCAGAGACGCAGGCTTGTATTTGGTTATTCTGAAATCTTAGGGAATCTTGTTGTGCTGAAGCATAACACTGTTACTGTATCTCAGGCATACACCTTCTTTTGGGGAGAAAGACCTCGGAGAGTTCAACATCCCTTTTTGCCCAGTGTTTCAAAAGACTGGGAAAGAACTTCTGCATGCATGGTCGTGTCTTCATCCTGCTTGTTCTCCAAGCACATGATGATACACCACTGTCAGAGTGATACCCTACAGCTCGAAGTTCTTTCTGCAAAGATTTACCTCCAGTTACAGCAACTCTCTCATGCAGCCTCTAATTGACTCTCCCATGGCAGAATGGAGCTGCTAAAGAGTTTTAGTCGTGTAGCTCTTTGTGTTATATGACAACGTAGCATCTGTCAGACCTTCCACTTTTAAAATGTGCTTATTGAACCAGCTTACATGGTGTCACATTCACTACTTTGTCTTAGCGGAGAAAAGAGAAGATGTCTGAAGATCTGCCCAAAATCAGATAGGGAGATGGTGTCAAAGTTGTGAGCTCTTCCCAGAGTGTGCTGTGCTGTGTTGTTCTTTTCAGCTGTGGACGACAAGGGTGAAAGTGAGACTATCAAAAAATTAATGGTTTTTGCTATTATTTTATGGCAGTACTCCCCACTGTTTCCTGTAGATACATCTTTATTCAGTAGTCTCCAAATACACAGTAAAGACAGCATCCATTAACTGGGATAGCACAGCTCCCCATCTACAGACCATACCGGCAGTTCTCATGAACAAATGAAGCAGAACATACTCAGCCTGTCTCAAGCCAAGCCCTAAGCTAACAGATAAGTAAAAATCCCCAGTGAGAGCATGGAGACACAAGAATGACAAGGTATCCTAGGGATAATAGTAGGACATGCCAGGAGCAGACCTCATCAGCCGCTTGGGACTATTCCTATCTGGTCCATCCTGAACTCCCAAACCAGCACAAATTCATAGGGGAAGACTCTGGGGAAAAGCAATGATGTTACCCTGGAAATTCAGAAGTCCAGAACTGACTGCTTAGTTTATGTCTCACCTGTGAAATGTCCTGCCCAGCCCTTAATAAATATTGACGTTAACTTCTAGCTTTATTTCAGGTACCTTAGTATTTTTCAGAAGTCAAATCCTCTTCCATTTATGCAAATGTATTTTCTGTTACAAAGACACCCTATCAAATAGTTTTAATCACTAGACAAACTGTAGGAAAGAGTCATTACATGTTTCTCTGGGGCACACAACAGATAGAGCAGGAAGAAGAGAGGAGTGGCACTGAATTCCATAGGACATGGAACTGTGGCTCTTTGCTTGCGGTGCCTGGGATGCCTGTTCAGTGAAAATAAACCTATGCATCTCATGCTACTGCTAGAACTTTGTATACAGCCTCGGTCCCCATAATAATTTCCATGAAAATCTAATTTGTCTTATTTATCCCCTGCCGTTACCAAGTCCCCTTTGTTCGTCTTCTTTTTATTGAATCAAAAGACATTTTGTGCACGAATGAGATCCTAAAAATGCTTAATCATGAAGAAACTTATAACTCCTTTTCTTCTTATTTCAACAAATCAGTGAAATCAAGTAGGTTGCTATCCAATGCATGCTGGTCATTTGTTCATTTCTGATGGATGCTGTTTTCTATTCAGGATTATGCTGTTTCATTAAAAGTAAAATATATTGTTCTTCCAGTTTTTGCAATTGTAAATATTGCCCTTAAATTAAGATAAAGGGTTCAAAATACATGATCAAGGAATGATCTATTTGTTTTACCTGCCTGAGGGTAGGAAGGCTCTGCAGAGAGATCTGTACAGGCTGGATCAATGGGCTGAAGCGAACGGAACAAGGTTCAACAAGTCCAAGTGCTGGGTCCTGCACTTTGGTCACAACAACCCCAGGCAGCGCTACAGGCTTGGGGAGGAGTGGCTGGAAAGCTGCCTGGCAGAGAAGGATCTGGGCGTCCTGGTGGACAGTCGGCTGAACATGAGCCAGCAGTGTGCCCAGGTGGCCAAGAAGGCCAATGGCATCTTGGCCTGTATCAAGAATGGCGTGACCAGCAGGAGCAGGGAAGTGATTGTTCCCCTGTACTCAGCACTGGTGGGGCCACAGCTTGAGTACTGTGTTCAGTTTTGGGCACCGCAGTATCGGAGGGACATTGAGGTGCTGGAGCGTGTCCAGAGAAGGGCAACAAAGCTGGTGAGGAGTCTAGACCACAAGTCTTACGAGCAGCGGCTGAGAGAGTTGGGATTGTTTAGCCTGGTGAAAGGAAGGTTGAGTGGAGACCTTATCACTCTCTACAGCCACCTGAAAGGAGGTTGTAGTGAGGTGGGGTTGGTCTCTTCTCCCAAGTAACAAGCAATAGAACAATAGCAGACAGCCTCAAGTTAAGCCAGAGAAGGTTTAGATTGGATATTGGGAAAAACTTCTTCATGGAAAGGGTTGCCAAGCATTGGAACAGGCTGCCCAGGGAAGTGGTGGAATCACAATCCCCAGAGGTATTTAAAAGATACGTAGACATGGTGCTGAGGAACAAGGTTTAGGGGTGGTTTTGGGATAGGTTTATGGTTGGACTCAATGATCTTAAAGGTCTCTTCCAACCTAAGTGGTTCTGTGATTCTGCAATGCTTAATGGGGATCACCCTTTCCCCCATCCACCAGCAAGTCCCTGTTCCAGCGCATAAATGAATCACACAGGTTCTCAAATACATGGCTGGGAGATTTCAGGACTGAAAGAATGAAGATTTTTTTCCTATATCCTCTTATTCCAAATGACCAAACTGCTTAAAGTAGAGTTCCCTGACTTTTACCAGGCACAAACTGACACATAAAAATTTCAACTGTGAGATATCCAAAATTCCGAAGTTTTTAGTAACTCAAAACAGGCTTTTAAAGATGAAACTTTTGGCAGCTACCAGCTCCACTCACAAATTTAGATATAGAGGAAATGCATTAAAGTATTGAGAATAACATCTCAGCATCATGGCTGCAGGCCAATTCAGTCTGAGAGTAACAGTGAAGCCATAACCAAGCAGACAGTACATACAACAGCTCAATTGAATGCCAGTAAAATCTTTATGCTCTACCATATCAACACTCATTTCTTTTTGCTAGATGTGTCAGAGGAAAACTCTATCTAAGGCATTGGGAATTCAGGATTAGAATCCCCAGAGATGGCTTTTGAAGTTTAAAGTTGTGTAATAAATTTATCAGATGCTGCTGCAATTTTTAAAAAAGATGGATATGCCTTTTGTGCATATGTGCAGGAAAGATTCCTCTTGCGCACCATGCATAAACTTCTTCTCCTGCTAATATGCTGTTGGACACTGGCATGAAATACTTAAGTTGGCTAAAAAGAAACAGAAATACCACTACAAAATTTAGAGACGGAAGAAAAAGCAGCATTTCATAACAGCAAGTGAAATCATCATTTTGCCTTCATCTATTATCAAAGTTAACAGTTGTGATTGTGCCCCTATATAGAGATGGCTAAATCAAGCAGAACAGGGAGCAAATACTACTATTTGTTATTTAGGCAGATGGTCATTCAAGCAGTATTTAGACTATTAGTAATTCTTCCTATTCTGTCCTCTACGCTGGAGAACATCTCACAAAATCAGAAAGGGTGGAACTGCATAAATAGGGGGAGCTTTTATCCTGATATATTTTGTTTATAAGTATCAGGGTATCACACTAACTTCTCTGTTACAAAAAAAAAATGCTGTTCACTTACATCACAGCTGGAAAGTATCAACAAGCTTCAAAGCAAAAAATATTTTGCAGGAATTTATCTATTACTCCTTTTAATTGAAATTTTTTAGCCACTGTAGCAGAATGCAATACATTGTACAGCACCTACTAAGCATCAACAAAATTGCTTTGCTACAGTAATACAAAAGCAAATAGGATTCAAAAGAACTAATCTAACTTTTATCTAATCCTAGTAATTTGATTTTATCAGAACTTAGCTATAGCTGTGGAAATCACAGTTGTAGCGCTAAAGCATTCTACTTCAAAAGCCAGCATAAATTCAAGTACTTCAGACTTGTCCTTGATATTTTTCATCTGACAAGTGTGAATATCCTGAAAAAAAATGTTTAATGTATCCTGGTCAAACCACCACTTTGTGTGTGCACACTTATATGCACACCCATAGCCTTCAGGATTTCTGAATGTGTATAACAATTACTTTGCTCTTGTATGAACAAGATAATAGAAAGCGCGTGGTTCCTCCTGTCCTGAGGTATGCAGTGCTCTCTTGCTACAGATTTTTTTTTTTTTTTTAAAACCTAGGAAAACCACAGCGAATTTAGTTAGCCTGTCTTTAAAGGTAGCACTTCACTCTTCCTACCTACTTCACTCTTCCTCACACAAGACACTGTAAGTAAAATTGTCATGAAAGATGACACGCTTTTTCATCAGAAAAGATCTATCTGTCCCTAACATCAGGGCACAAATAACACCTAAAGGTCTTACTGGAGAAAGAACCTGGCTGTCGAGAACTGCTTACACAGACAGCAAATGACCCTGTTTTAGTGTCCACCTGCCCAATTCAGATAATGGCAAGTTCCTGGTTTCCCAGAGCACAGCATGCCAAACACTGCATGTGAATCTGCTCTCTCACACATCTGAAAGGTCCGTACCACCACCTGACATGGAACGGAAAAATGTGGCTATTCAGGAGTTGTAAAGGAACAGGAAAGCTCTTTCTAGGCCAGCTGTTTAGCCAATGCAGTCTGCAAGGACCATGAGGTCTTGAGACAGGAGACATGAAGCTGCGATCATGACAATGACTATGCTTTCCCTTTACATAGCAGGTATTTTACAGCACCTTACAAAAGTCAGAAATTATTTCAAAGCCTTCCAGAACTTCCAAAGTAAAGATATTTTTGCTGAAGGTAGAAGGGGAAACAAGCCAAGTGATGTTTTTTGCATGAACATTCTAAAAAATTTTTGCAGCACTTTAATCAGCAGATTTCAAGGAACTTGAAGAGAAAGATGCTGGGTCCATTTTATAGAGGTGAGGCATTTTATTCAAGGGGTCATAACAGGTCATACCAGATCCAGACAAAGAACATATATTTGATTTCTAGCCTTTGTAGTACCCCCATAGTATCATTTATTTAATTACAAAATATATTTAGATTAATGTAACCAACTAACATCATAGCTGTTTTGAACAGTCAGTATTTTGAAACTAAGCATCAATAATTAGGGTATCAGCTGCACTTAACTCTAGAAGGCAGCAACAATCTTGCATGTTGCAAATGTATCCCTAGTTTTTATTTTTCCTTTACAATACCAGAAAGAGCTCTGATATTCTGAAACATGCCAGAAAGTACCCACCATAACACACAACGCTAGACAAAGTGTTGGCAATTGGAAATACATTCCAATTGTCACAGTTAAGCAATTTCTTAGACTAAAATGATTCTGACTGTTTTCATGCTACAAGAAAAGATAGTTAATGTAACACGGAAAAATTAAATTGTTAACTGAGGTGTCACAAAGATTTCACTATCCACTTGAAAAAATAAGAATGATTATGTAAGGGTTACAGTGAAACAAATATCTGTGTGCCTCAGCATGTAAAGGACCGGGTTTGTCATGAAAAATTTTTAGGGTCCATATATTCAGGTTTTTTTTCAAGCAGAACTCTAGAAACAGCAGTTCTCAGATTTAAATTGGATTTTGAAAGGGCTCTTTTTCCTGTGGCAGACAGTCAGAAATCCTGCTGACGGTCCAATTTAAAAGAAACAGATGATGTCATTTTGATAAAGCTCTCTTCCAGTTGTACATACCCAAGTGTTTCAGACAAATTCAGACTTTCTGCTTTCTGTGAAACATCAAAAAAGGTCAAGATCCCAAAGGCTGAAGGGAAATAGAAAGACAAGAAATGGAATTACATTATCTATCAAGCTTGCATTTTAATACCGAGCCATATGTGTGTTTGTGTGTATATTCTGTTGTGTTCGGGAAACTATATGCATACTGCATATAGTGACATTTATAGATTCCTATAGGTATAAAATAATAGGATTGAAAATCACATCAACAGACAAAATACTGCAAGTAAAAGGACAGTATTTTTTTCTTTGTTTATTTTAAAACATTATAACATTGATAGAATATTATTTTAAAAGGAAGATCATAATATATTCATTCAAAACTAGGCTGTTAAGCATATATATTTAAACTCTAATTTTTCGTACACATAACGAAAGAAAATTCTGTTTTACAAATACCTATTTTTAATAGACCTTATGAAAAACATGTTTAAAAATAACTGCCAAAATCTCTCTCTTTAAATGTACAAAACACCTTTGCTGCACTGAAGATATCTTTCTTAAAAGCCAAAAATATCTAAGTCAACAATTGGGTCCACATCAAACCCTACCGAAAGCAGTAATGACATAAAAATGTAAAAGCACTGTACAAAGTAAGTACAGCTTTTGTTTTAATACTGTACAAATTCGTATTTGTTTAAAAAATATTTTATAAAAACTGTCATTACTGAACTTAATATCCTTTCCTGTCTGCAGAAAAACTGGGCCACTGAAATTATCTGTTTATTAAAATGTCTCCTCTGTCTCTGAATGTGAATCTTCTCTCATAATTCAAAGTGAATTTTATCACATATTTCAACGCAAACAGGACTGAAAGTTTTCTTCAGCATAGCACTGTGTAATCCCTCTTACTTGGCTTCCCCCCTAGTTTCTCAATGCAAAACATTACAAAATCTTTAATACATTAGCTGAAGAAATCAGAACTCAAGTACTTCAGCTTATGAGGCTGGTGTACAGATTAGTTCACTGTAAAACTGGGTTTTCAATTAGTTGAAACCAATTGCAAATAATGCCGCATGCTTTTTAATCAACATCCGTCTCTCTCTCGCTCCGTTTACAGCCCCTTCTGGCATTTCTTCTGGAATGAGCTTTTTAAGAAGGTGCGGTATCCTGGATCATCCACATATTCATTCCTAAAGCGGGAACTCAATACCCTCTGCCTCTTCTTCTCTCCCAAGATAATATCTGCTCCATAAAATGTGTCTTCAAATCTCATGTCAGAGGCTGTAGACTAAAACCAGACAATAGTTACACATACAGCTTCATACAGGTCATTATATTCTGATATATTTTAGATGAGTTACATGGAAACTCAGATATATTTCGCTGGATCATATGAAGCTAGCAAAATGACTGATTATGTAGTTAGAACTGTTTTCAGGAAAATGTCTAAATATTAAATATATCTTTTAAATGCACATTTAAAATACAATTTTTACTTTTCCGTATTTTGCATGTACTACTCATCATTTAATTCTCTAGGTCTGTAGTGTTCCTTAGAAACGTGTTACTAACACCAGTTTTTATTTTATCCAGAGGTCACACAGTCACTCTAATTCAAAGTGAAAAACAGCAACATGAAAGTGATGCAATTGTTGGGCAGGTTTGGCCCTAGTAATATCAAGTATTCTCCACTGCTTTGTGTTATTCAGAAAAGTTTTAAGTGCAAGGTACTATGGCACAGACCTCTGAAAAGAAACCTGCACACTGCCTGATTTGCAAAGAACTCCAGTCACAAGTTCAGTTGCTTGTCAGCAAACTTAAAACTATTGGGAATCAACTGAAACAAAGCAGAAGGACAGCAAATTCTAAGCCATTTGGGAAAAAGCAATGGAGAGAATTTTCAACCAGCTTCCACTACTGGAGTCATGGTAAAATTCCCATCATTAGGAAAAGCATCATTTAGAAGGAATTGGTGCCATTTATTGCAAGGGGTGGAAACAACACCATAAGCTGTCTTTAACTTGCACTGTCTTCAGCACAAGGAGGGAACATTTCTCATTCCATTAAACCAAAACACTATAATTGGAATTGTATCAAAGTTTACAATTGCACTAGAAATGAGAGTGAAATTCAGAAATTTGGCCCGACGGCTTGCACCCTTTGTCTGCATTGTATTTGCCATAGCTACACCACCCCTATCAATGATACCTGCTCACGTTTGACAGTTAACAATACCCATATAAATTGTGAAAAGCTAACATTGCCGCCTATGGGATGCACTGCTTGGGTTAGTAGTGACAGAACATGGACTACTGATTTACCAGTGGAAGGACCACGATGCCAACACACATTGGGATTGTTAACACTCTGTCCTCTCTGTCAAAAACAAGCTCTTGTGCCACCCCTATGGGGACGGATCAAACAGGAACTAGAAGACCCTTGGCAGCATCCAAGCACAGGAACTGTAGTTGGATGGACTTTGGAATCCATATTTACACCCCAGATAATGGCCTTCCAGAATCACATGATGCTGTACAACCTTACAGGACAATTGGAGCATTGGCTAATATGACTTGGGTTGGACTGGAGAAATTAAACAAACAGCTCCACACAACATCAAGAATGACATTGCAAAATAGACTGTCATTAGATCTGCTGTTGCTGCATGAAAATGGAGTTTGTGGGTATTTGGACTTAGTAAATGATACTTCGTGTGTTCATATACCAAATGTGACGAAAGATCTTGATGAACAACTAGATCACATAAAACGTGTGGCAAGGCCAGCCACAAATTGAGACATGGAATGGAAACAACCTGGTTGAATAAACTGTTAGATGGATTGGGATTTTCACTATCAGGATGGCTTGCTTCTTTATTGCAATCTGTGATTATTGTAGTCATTGTAGTCATTGGTTTTTGTATGATATTGGCTTGTATCAAATCTATGTTGATCTGGTTGTTAATTCATCAGGTGCATATGGTCTCTGGCGAAGAGAAGTCCAATATAAGGGACACCCCCAAATTTGATTTTACGAGAGTATGATTTGGATTTTGATTTGAGTGACTATAGCCACGGGGTGGCTAATGTGGAATTTGGATAATGAGGTAAAATATCTGTGCTCAAACAACAATTAAGACTGGCCTTGCTATCTCTTGTGCAGCCCAGGAAAATGGAAACTCGCCTGGCCGGCACAGGATGCAGATAAGGAGGGGGCCCTGTGTAGGCACGACAGCCCAGCTTTCCATCAGGGAGGACAAGATAACAGGAACTTGTGTAGTTCTTTGTTCTTCAAAAGGCTACTCTGCCCAATGACTGACCTCTACCTCATTACCTGTGAAATGCATATTAAAGTTGACACCCCTGTGTATGCTGATGAAGATTCTCAAGTTCATGCTAAATGTATATGACTATAGCACTCGTCTCTCCACCCAAATCATACTATACGTCACCTAGGGGAGTGAAACCTTATAATTTGGGGAATAAATGATGGAGAAAATGACTGCCAAATTGGGAGAGAAGAATCTGAATTCCTGATGGACCAGTTGACAGGTTGCGTTCTCTTCCTCCATCCCAGGCAGGGACGCCCTCTTGGGTAAGCGCTGCGCCTCTCACCCTCTGATGAATGTTACCCCCGGGTTGCTATATTATTTTTGCTAATGATATTAACCTTAAGTAGTAGCACTATTGTAGTCAGTGAATTTATCAATGACAATCTTGAAACTGCTCTGTCGCTCTCAATAAATAACTATTTTTCATTTTTGTGAATCTGACTCAGTGAAAGTCTTTTGCTGGGACTCTGATAGAGAAATATTGAAACTACATTCCTTTTTAACATGACAGAGGGGAAGGAGGTGTTGAGCATACCTTGAGGACTAAACTACATAGAGTTCGAGGCAATGTAGGAAATCATGCTAAGGTCTAAGCCCAGGCTGTGGGGTTTTTTATTTACTTGACCAAATGCAGTGTTTTTAACCTGTACTTAAGTCTCCTATAAATTTAATGGTGTCAAATACGAAAAAAAACCCAAACCAAACCTATAAAACCGTTATTTTAAAACCAGCAGAATAAATCCTAATACATTTGTGTTCTTATCCTTTGTAAAATGCAACAGTTTATATGCTACAGGACATGCAGTTAATTATAAACGCTTTTTACACATAGTCTCTAAAACAAAAAATGGAATGCTTTCTGAGTATAATGAAAGATCCCATTGAATATAGCCAGATGGTTCATTTAACATTTTCCAAGACATCTATCTTAACCTAAGGTGGTCAGGACACTGAAAGATGCAGGCACTTATCCAAAATACCTTGACAAAAAGGTGTCTTAGCCAAGAACATTTGATCACTGTGCCTCCCATCGAAAAGACCTGTCCTAATCTTGCTCTGTTCCTTCAGTAAAACATGGCATCCCACCAGTGAACACTGCCTCATCAGGCCGACAGCCTCACATTTCTCTGTCTCTCTTCCAACTTTACTGTCCCTTTTACACATGATGCCAATCCTTTCCTTTGACACACCCCTAGCTTCTGAAATACACAGCATCCATGTTGGATTGGTTGCTGAGAACTGGATGAAAGGAAATGATGATAACAATGACGATGGCAGCTGCACGTGGCAAGAAGCATAGAAAAGGAAAGTCAGACTGAAACCTTCTTCAGCAACGTCTCCGTGTAATGATAGGTTAGTCCACCAAACTCATCTAATCTGATGTATGCCTGAAGAATCGACTCTACACATCATTCCCCTGCAACCTCTTGCACCCAGCTGTCAAGAATCAGCTAATTAATGTCACATAACAAATGTGTGAACAGGTA
Organism: Chionis minor; assembly: GCA_013398295.1. Classification (NCBI taxonomy): domain Eukaryota; kingdom Metazoa; phylum Chordata; class Aves; order Charadriiformes; family Chionidae; genus Chionis; species Chionis minor. The sequence continues at coordinate 170,658 of VZSF01009818.1, read as the reverse complement.
ACATATATGGGCCCACCTCTGTGCAGCAATGAAAAATATACTGTACACTGTTCTCCTTTTCAAAGGTTCACTGAAAGTATTCTTTAAATGAGTGAGTATTTTTATTCAGATCAGTGAATCATTGTTTGTTCTCAATTATGAGAAGATTTTTGCATCTTTATGCTTTGGTTTCACATGTTAAGAAGCCTAACTTTTAACTTGCAATGCAGTTTTGAACAAACAGTTCTAGAACAGGACATGGGCATGCGAAGAACATGGTGCTCTTCTGAGTAGACACAATATTTAGCATTAATGACAAAGACAGGTAACAGCAGTCACCTTGTCTCCTCCAACAACTGTAGAGCAGGACTTTCCCTTTCCAAACCTTGTCATGCTCTTTATGAACCTCAACACTTTTACACATGGCATACATATAAACAACTCGCTGGTGGATGTTGTTTGAAACTGCAGGAAACTAAAAAAATACAGCAAAGACTTAAACCAAAGACTAGTGAAATGCTGATGAGTCGTGCTAGTGACATTAGTGAGTTCTGATCAGGTACTTTGTTTCTTAGAGCAAGTTAATTGCATTTTTATTAAATTCATTGTTTTAAAATGCCAAAGCTCTGGGAACTGGGAAAGTTTTTTTTAAAGTGTATAGACGTTATAAGCATACTGAAAGAATAGAATGTCTGTGAACTTAAAAATTTTACTAACTTGATAATTCATGATCTGACAGACGATCTACCAAGATGTCCCTTATAGGCAAAAAGAGTTATGTTTGACATCATTTGCGTGCACTGGAAGAACAACTAACCATTCTCACTAGCAAGCGTACACTCGTGCTCATCGTTGTGCTGATTTAGTCAGTCATATTAGTACAGGCTTCAGAAAATATTTGTCCAGTTTAAATTGAAAATCCATAATAAAGCCAAGAATAGCATCACTGGCATTTTGAGCATATATATACTATGAAGTTATCATCAGCAAATACTCACAAAACGTGCTTTTACTCTCTTAGGAAGCTCTTCATCTAGTGTATAGATCTCTTCTCTCTTCATTACTATTTGAGAACCATCTTCAAACTCAACCTAATTGAAAAAATGGGCATTTAAAAAAAAAAATCTTAATTTAACTCTTGCAGGAAGTTTCTGGGAATGTCTCAAAACAAAATATATGTTCCAACACAGAAAATTTATACACAAATATTTTACTACCTATTTAAGGTAAATTAGGATAAAAAATGAAAGCAGTTATTTCTTAGGAACTGCAATGCATTCATAAGTTGAAAACAATATCTAAGCAAAGAGATTTCAAAATCAATACTGACGCATACACAATAAAGTATAATTTATTAGATTAGGAATGCCAAGCAGTAACAACACAGACAACATTATTTTGTAAGAGTGACGTCTTAAAATGTCTTAATGCCATTTTTATTTGCCTTTAATTTTTTTTACTTGCTTCTAACAAATAAAAAATTAATTTTAACATCCTGTGCTTCAAGGTTGAGGAACACCATGTCAAAAGAAAGGAAGAAAGTATGAGTGACAACTAAGGAAATACCAGTTAACAGAATTTTATTGAATCTGATGGAATTTCTTTAAAATGCGGTGTTCAGAAGATGAAAAGCTTTATCATGCTTAGGTTTAGATTTAATCCAACACGAACCCCGTTAGCAGAAAATGAGAAAGGAAATGTAACTAGGTGTTGGGAATGTTAAAATGCTGAGGCTTTGAAGCATTTAAGTCTTTTCAGTAGCTGCTGCTATTTTTTTTAATACTTCATCTAACAATTGTGAATTTCAGCTATTATCTATGACTGCAGTTGTAGTTCACACAGAAACTGTACTTTAAAGTTTGCTACAAACTTAAAAGAAGTTCCATTCCACATCCTTAGGTGACTTAATGAAACCATATGAATGACACCAACAGGCTTAGGTTGGAAGAATAAGCCCAAATACATATACATGAAAACATTAACTCATCAAAAGTATTATCATAGATAAAACTGAAAAATCATCTATTTGAACTTGTAAATGGACTGGGTTTTGTATGTGCAAATTAAAACCTCACGACTGAGCATGTTGGATTAATTGTGAACAGCTGAAAAATCTGATATAGTATATCCATTCTCAAAAATCAGGGTACAGATCTATGAACTACTAACTTCTCTAAAAGCAATTTTTTTACAGCAATTTAACAGGGATGCACAGATCTGGAATGCATTTAAAATACACAGAGCGCAGATAGACAGTGAAGTCACAAAAGTCATCCTTGCTCCTCTCTGTTGCTCTTACTAACCCTACAAGCCTAGTCTGTTAACAGTATGTTAGAGGAACTTCAAAGTCAATTTGGCGTAAGCTTGCTTAATAAAATTACGGCAATTTAGGTATTTTTCAGTAGCATGCAGGAATAGCCTTTCTGCCATTCCTGCTCCTTATCGCACAATATATTTGGTAATATGTTTTTGCATAAAAGAGTTGGTAACAATGTTTTTCACATCACTAGTGAAAGAGCCAGGCAGGAAATGAACTCTGCCAGCTCCATGAGAACAGAAAACCACTCCTGAGCGTGCAATCTTTTTGTTTTTAATGGTAGTGTACAGCAGCAAGCAACTGCATCAAACCACAGAATCTGGCATGTTTGCCATATGAAATATATTGAACATTTACAATGAAGACTAACTGGAAGTTCTTCAGCTATAATTCAGCGTACCACACTGGAAATAAATTTGCCGTACCGTTAGAGGCAAACACAACAAGAGTTTCTCTAAGACTTTCAATGGTATCATGATTCATTCATTCATTCTCTAATGGCTCCAATTTAATACAGACATCAGATACTACATTTCAAATAATTAATTTTATCCAGCAAGTTATTTTATTTGGAATTCTGCTGCTTTACTGTGTCTATGTAGTATCTTATTCTCTCCACAAGTTTTTCTTTTATCACATCATCATAAATAAAAGCGTCAGCTGAAATTGTTAGAAAGCAGTAATAGGGTGAACGTATAATTTAATAATCTCAAATGAAGCTCAGAAATAAATAGTGAACATCAATATCATAAATTATCAAGACATCAAACAGATCACATTAACAATTTCATGTTAACACCTGCTTCATTTGGCATGTATAACTCTGCTTAGGGATTCTGTAGGATACTGGGTCGCAAATGTTGAACTGGATGACACGAATTCTGGTGCATTGTGTCACAGCTCTTGTAGAAACAAGTACTGTCACACGAGGTACAAATGTCTCATGAACATGAGGAAAATTCACAGATTTATCCAAGTAGATTATATCACAATACTCATTTCAGAGTTCTTTTCAGTCCTTCCTTTTGTACCACCTAAGCAATCACAAAAGACTTGGTAAGAGAATCTCAAGGCTGCAACAGAGACCCCACAACACAGAATAATAGCATATGTGCATGCATGGGTCCTAGGAGCTATCAAACAAGCTGTGCAGAAGGACCAGAAGAAGAACTGCTAATGTGTCTTGAAGCCTTGCACCCTCCATAGACTTTCTGTTATCTGTGGCCATGTTGTGGCATCCTCCTCTCCTGTCCTACAGATTGAAATACTTATTTGTCTCCAAAGTGCTATGTAGTGCACTGTGAACTCTCTCTAAGCTTTAATCTTTGCTATTTCCCCTGTGATAGGGTTGTTACAAGGCAGTTTACTGTAATCTCTCATGACTGTTATGCTGAGGAACTCCAAACCTTACTGCATCTCTGCATACTAATCCCTTTTTCTTAAACTAAACTGATTTCATCGTGTTGTCCAAGAAGTCTAAAATAAGACATAGAAGTTTGTTTTGACTATGTCAGATTCCTTCAAATATGAAAGATAACAACATTCATCTAATCTACCTCACAGTATTCCTCAGAACACCAGCTGTTTAGAAGATTAAATGATTTGAAGATTAATGGTACTATAAAACAATAATCTTTATATTTTATAAAGAACTTTTCACTTTCACAATATAATACAGCTGCTAAACATAAGGGAAGAGGTAAGATTTAGAGACTAGCTCAAGGGATCAGGCATTTGAGGACTTGAGTTCGATTGCAAGTCATTGGCAAAGTGAGAAGGTCAATGCAGCAAGTCATTTAGCCTCCCTGTGCCTTAATTTATCTACAGATATAGCAGTAAATTTGCCATTTTTGTAGAGTAATGTGAGGCTCTCAGACGCAAAGAGTTACATAAGTGAAAATTATTATATATATATAAATGAAATGTACCTAGATTCTCATTCTTTCAGAAGTGCTATTATTATTGTGATTGTTTTATTGCAGTTTCTACCATTCACTTGGGTATTCAAAGCTGCTGACTGATTTTTCTCAAAGGCAAGCACATAAAAAAACAATTACTGTGTCTCTAAAATCAGAAGTCAGCTTTTTAGCCTTGCCTTCAGTGTTCACTTGCCTTTTGCCTTTGCTGAGGATAAAACAATCCTTAGATTATGTGTACATTAATTCAGAAGTGCCTCAGACAAATGAAAGCGGGGCTATCTATGCTGTTCTTTTTACTGTTCTCCCTTCCATCCTTTTACAAACTGCCTGAGGTTCATGGTAGTCACACACCAATTCTTAATTTTATATCATTAATTGTATAATTACCTGACATCAAATAAAAGTAAATAACCTGGAGAAAATAACAAATGTTACCTTTCAATCTTAAAGTTCCACCTGTTCACCTGAGTTCTTATTAAATAAGCCGTTTTATTGATTTTATAAGACCAGGTGAAACCTCAAGTCCCAAAGAGCGCACAGCACTTGTTAATGGTTTAGACAGCTTTATTTATTAGTTTAAATGCATTAGCAGTTACAACAGTCCACCCTCCGGCCTTCTGCAGCTTTGGAGGTGTGGCTCAGTCCCATGCTAGAGTTGAATAAGCAATTTGCAATAAAGACATCTGAAAAACAAGCACATGGTAATAAATATAGACACCCACCTGATACATGTGAGCTGTGTTTGTTCCCAGATACTTTGCACCATACAGTTTTCCATCAGGCCACTTCACTTGGACAACCTCTCCCTCAGCAGGTGGGCCCAGCCTTAGGCAATCTCTGCTCTATTTACAAAGAAGGATAGATTCTCAAATCAGTGAGTGAGCCACTACACTTTGGAATTACCAGTAAACTGCTTTTTACAACTTGGTAATTGGAGGAGATTTATTACCTTATGTGTTTCAAGTTTTATAATCCTGATAATGGGCTAAGAGAAGATACTGTTGGCTTTTATGAAAATGAAATACTGACCAGAGAAAAGGCTTGATGCTGCATTTGCAAGGTAACTTATGCAAAAATCAGATAGCTATCAGCAACTGTGATACATTTCCCCCAAAATTCATTTCCATCACACATTGAAAATAAAGATCACTAAATTGCAATTGTGTATGTGCAACACTTTCTTTTTTACATATTCAGGTAACTCACATTTTATTAACCACAGCATATTTTTGCTAGTTGCTAATTTTGCTGAGTGAAACATACCCTGATGGATCAAACTATAAATGCCAATGAGTTCTCTGCTTAGCTGATGGAGAAACACTGAAAAAATCCAAATGCTTACAAAGAAGAACTAGGTGGGATTATTTTATTTTATTTTTCAGAGGATATGAGGCAGGTGTTTTTTCTGTGTTTGCCGAGGTTTTGTGCCTGACTTGTTGAGCATGTCAGAGCAGCACAGTTTATGCCAGTTGCAACATATCCCTGTTAGGGTTTCTTTTGCTCCATACAACTCAGTGTGACCTAGATGACTCATTTGCAGAGCACACTGACCACACACCTGTAACAACAGCTGTCCACATGCGGAAATAATGAAGGACCAGAAAAGGATCGTGTGAGGTCTGGGCTCACCAATTCATTAGAAGCTTTCTGTACCGAATACTCACCCCAGTAAAGGTATCTATACTTTTGCACTGACTACATCACAAGATTTGTCATGTAAATTAGCACTAATTTAGTAGGTATTCTCCTAGATGACTATGTTACCTGAGTTCACCGCTAAGAGGTCTAGACGGGGAAGAGAAAAGATAAAGCCAAGGACTCGGGTACAAGGACTCAGTGACAAGGTCCTGCAGGACCTGGTATTATCTCAGGGTGCTGCAGTACTATTACCATTTTCAAATTACATACAGGAATTAAAAAAAATATTGTATTTTTGAGTTCAACTTCTGTCAGAGGCCAACAATCATCATGACAAAGAACTCAAAATGTTGGAGCAAAAATGCACCACACTGATCCTTACTGGGACATTATCTTGCTATAATAGCGTGCTAGCCAAATCCAGGTTTTATAAACTGTTTTTAATCACATGTATCTTAATCCATGAATTTGATTCAATGCATGAGAAAAGTGAAAAGCTGGATTTTCACAAAAACACATTTTCCTGCATAACAACACTGTCTCTGTCATACCTCAGATGCTATGCCAAGGGGACAGCTCTAAAATATGCCCTCCATGTTTGCCCAACAAAGGTTGCTGTGACAGACGCAGAAAGATGTATCCTTTCAATTTTACCATATATTTGGGGTAGTAGGTGGCATTACTATATTACCCTTCCCGGTATCTCCAGGACAGGCAGGGGGAGAGGGGAAAAGGCAGAAGATAGCTGCTGCCTGCCTTCCAAGAGTGGAATAATTATGACTTCTTAGGGGAGAGGGATTGCTAAATACTATCATAGTTATGACTATAAATTAAATGGGACTAAATTTTTAATGCTCTCTTCTCAGTGATGACTGTCAAGATGCCTATGGTCATTATCATACTTCTTTCTCTACCTATTTACTGCTAAAGTGCAAAAAGGAGTCTTGGCTACGTATCTCGAACAACCTTTAAAATGTATTATTGAAGATAGCAAATTTCCTGAAAACAAAAAATCCATCAACAGTGTCAAGCCAAATATTAATCTTCCAAGAACAAAAGCCCAGCATGAATTGTTCCCTTTGCACCTCACACAAAAAAGACATCTCCCAGATTCCTTGGGATAGCTAAAGGATTGCTCATATGGAAAATTAGAGTTCTCATGCAAATAACTAGACAAATAACAATCCCATTCTTCATGTGTCACAGCGATGTCGTAATCTTTGGAACAATGTTTGGGAAACCTGCACTAAACAGTTTTTGCTGATTTCTGCCAGAGTTCCCCTTTTTACTCTCTGCTAGAGATTCTCCTTTTACTTTCTCACCATTTTCTTCTGCGGAATGATTTCTTAGGCTGACAAAATTACAAAAATGCAACCTCACTTTTTTCAGTCATATAATGAAAAGTCAGACATCAAGATATGACAATCCTTCAACATGCCAATACACCAGCTGTAAATAACATACAGTTTAGGCTCAGTCTACATTCAGCTTGTAAACCATGTAAATTTGCGTACAATTACATAGTATATTTTCTTCTTCACACAAATAGACAAAATTGTGCCCATCTGTACGGAAAAGCCTATTCACTTAAGTGTCCACTTTCACATTACAGCTGTTTCACAGCTCAGAGCCCCAGCTCCAAGTATGGTCAGCTACAGAGGGTTGCTCAGGGATGTGTCCAGTTGGGTTTGAGCACCTCTAAGGCTGAACACTTCACCACATCCCTGGGCAACTAGTCCAGCATTCGACAACCCTCACAGCAAAAAAGTCTCTTCTTAAGTGAAGAAAAATTCCACATTAAGGAATTTCCTGTATTTCAGTTGGTACCGATTGTCTTTCATGATTCATGTTGACCTGCTTGAGGGTAGGATGGCCCTAGAGAGGGATCTGGACAGGCTGGATCGATGGGTTGAGGTCATCAGTACGATGTTCAACCAGGCCAAGTACTGGGTCCTGCACATGGGTCATAACCCCAATGCAGCGCTACAGGCTTGGAGAGGAGTGGCTGTAAAGCTGCATGGCAGAAAAGGACCTGGGGGTGTTGGTTGACAGTCAGCTGAATATGAGCCAGCAGCGTGCCCAGGTGACCACAACGGACAGACAGACATGCTGTGGGATATGGTTTAGTGGTGGTTTTGGCAGTGTTAGGGTGATGGTTGGACTCAATAATCTTAAAGGTCCTTTCCAACCTACATAATTCTGTGATTTGATACTGTCACTCTGCACCACTGAGAAGTGTGTGGCTCCATCTTCTCTACTTCTCCCATCAGTTATTTACACACTTCGATAAGATGTCCCTCAGCCTGCTATTCTCTAGGCTGAACAGCTACAGCCTTCTCAAACTCTCCTCATATAACAGATGCTCCAGTCCCTTCATCACCTTCATATCCTTTCACTGTATATGCTCCTGTATGTCCCCATCCTTCTTGTGAGCCCGTAACTGGACACAGCACTCCAGATATGGTCTCACCAGTGCTAGGTTTACAGAACATTCAAAAAAGTTTTTTTATGAGCAAAAACCTGAAAATAATAATTCTATAGCTTCTCTTGTTTATCACAGGTGGTATTTTCTGTTTAGAAACATTCATTTTAGGGTTCATTATATGCATTGAACTAAAGAAGTAATCCATTTGCAATATGTTAGAAAAACATGTTGAAATACTGGCTTTGTCTCCTATGCTGTCACTACCCTGCCTCAAGAGAGGACAGAAGAGTTGTGATGATGAAGGCCCTCAATTCAATCCCGCAATTGATAAACTAGACTAGTATCTCTTGTTTTAAAAGCTACTTTTGCCTCCCACTCATACTTTTGCAGAAGCATTCTGTAGAATTTCTCCTATTAAGATGAAGAAAATTAATCTCCACCTTTATCAGATCAGATTATTTTCCATGGGAGATTACTAAACTCAGTTCTCACAGCTGTGAGAGCACAGCTGCTCCTACACAGGGCCTAATAGGGAAGAGGAGAATAAAACATTGTGAGGTAAAAGACATTTGCAAACCATAATTAACAGTCTGAAGACCCTCCTCTACAGCTGATGTATATTACTGGAGACCAGTTTTCCCTGAACATAGCTCTAAAACATTTATACATACATATAAAATAATACAATGAAGGTTTAGACTTCTTTTTCCATGTATAAAAAAATAAGGCCAAAAACTTGCACAGATATTGAAGAAAAATCAGTCTATGGTATACAGTATTAAGCGGAAATATTCTATGCAAGTGGTTCACCCTTGAAGTTTACCCTTACTCACTGCTAATCCATCCGACTAAGCAGAATTTTTTCCCTTAGAGTTGTGCTGTTTAACAAACCTATGCTTTACATTCGTAATCTTGCATCATTTAAAGTAATTTGTTAGACACGCAGAGTAGCCTCTTCCTTCTCTGAACCATTTAATTCTTCCAGAACTTGTTAAATAATTTTCAAATCTACAATACCCATAACATTCTTTTACCCGTTTCCCATGAGAGTGTCTCTACAAAATCCACAACATGGAGCATGAAACTGTCATCAAGCACTAACCAAGACAGCAAACATAATGAGGCTGGCACCTCTTTCTTCAGGAGAGCGTCTAACCAAGTAGTCCTTATCCCATGAACAATGTCAGAAACGTCTTTTATTTTCCTCAACACCAACAGAATCTTCTCTCTCTTTAACTGGCAGACACAGAAATGAGCTTTGTTATTTTTCAAATCACTATGGTTTAGACTGTAATCAAAATAAAGTACTTTTGTTTATTTAAATTGTACTAAAATTACAGCATTTTTTTCTCGATGTCACTTAGCTAAAATTTCTGCATCTCCTTGGCACTCCTGGGTTTTAGGTACTGATTTGCTTTGTTACCAAAACAAAGCACAAAATACAGCATTGTTTATTCAAATTCTTGTCAAATACCGTTGATGGTATAATTGACAGAAACAATACAGGGCTAAAGTGTTTAAGTGTGGCTGTTGCAACAGGTTTTATGAGCCAGCACATACTTCCAATCCTATTTTGGCTGGATGGCTCTATAACACAGCAATAGAATCAAATATATATACGCTGTATAAATTATTTTACTTAATGGTAAAGAAATAGTACAAATATACACAGAACCTGACTCATTATTTTTCCCGGGATGCTATCAGTTTAAAGACAGTTTAAATGTATGGTCAAAACTAGTATTTGTAACAGTTTAGCTGAACATATTTTTCATCCTTTGAAGTTACTCATTATTTCTGTACCATATGACATCAAAACCCTCTAGACATATTTCAATCCATCAGCAGCAGTCTTGCAGGAATACTGTGTAAGAATACATTTTGCTATGCTGCTTTGGCTTTCTGTATCAGAGGGTTTTTGTGAATCTATGCTGTTGTTATGCAACTTGGCAAGAAGGAACGGCAAAAGGCAGAGGTAAGCAGCAGCCTGGCTTCAGCCTCACAATGTGCCTGGTGATACAGATCCTTTCCTTATTGTTCCATCCCTGCCGCACAGGGGCCATGGCACAATATTGTAATCCTCCTCCTGGCAGACTGAAAGCAGATAATCTAGCCCTGAGGTTTCAAAGATCAAAGAAAAACAGATACCGAAATGAAGAACAAGAGCTAAATCAGACTCTGTAATTACAATAAACCTGGCCTTCCTATCAACATATTTTTTTACTGTCACTCCTCTGGTGTTCATAAATTTATACATATTGTTAACATCAAACTGTGAAATACAAACTGTCCATTTTCTGTTATCCCCTGCATTGCTTAGATCCATAAGAATGGCTGATACCTTAGTATTAGTCTATCTAACCACAATTTGCACGAAGCAAGCCATAATATCGACTTTATTTGGGCTTTTATGCTGGGAATTCCACAGCTTCTGAAAAATAAATTAAAATTCATGCACGGTCTCCAAAACTGAGTAACCAGCACCTCTGTCCTCCTATTTTGGAGGAACTGAAATTCATTTCATAGCAAATTCAATTCATAGCACATTCATTTCAATTTATAGCAAACAAGCGTTCTGGTATTAATCACAAAATTAACAGTTACTTCTCACAACACGGACAAAACGTACTAACTACATCTGATTTTTATTTATAAGACTTGAAGCGGATTTCTAGTCCCCGGATTCACAACATGAAAAAGCAGGAAAAATCCAGGCCTGATTATTGGGCTTTTTAGATATTTTCTTATCGCTGACTCCAGTTGAACTGCAGCGGTCGTTTCTAAATTTTCCCTTTAAATTAGGACCCGAGTTAAATTTACTATCCTACATCATTGCTACTGGGGCACCTACCATGAGAGTGTTCTCTGTACTGACAGGAACCAGCTGATGATGGCTCGAAAGGGAAGGAATACAGAACTAAGCATGGGGTGATCTCGCTCTCAGAAAGAGTTAGCTTTTGCTGTACACACACAGGAGAGAAAAAGGCACCCACAGAAGAGCAGGAAAAGTACCTCTGAACAGTCCTGAGGATGGAGCTGCCGTGTCCTCAAGGCTATTCTGCAAAGGTACTTAATGCAAGTCCTCTGTCCATGTTACTTCACCTAACGTTAACCTTCAGCGTGAGTGCTAGTGATTCAGCTTCCACGGCCATGCTCACCAGTGGTTGTTTCACAAGGAGCATGACTAGCGTGTTCACAACTAACACCTCCAATTCAGAAAAACTTGTCATATCGACAAATAACACAGCCCAGCTGCAAAGACTGGGTATACCTACCAACACCATTAAAGCAGAAGTGGAGAAACAAATTGTGGAAACACTGAAAACAACCGCTGATCTCAACAGGCTGTCAAACTGTGTTTTTCTTTTGGGAGCTGATAGTATACAGTACTTAACGCAAATTTTTAGAAACACAGAATTAGGTTTCACATGTTCCAAGACAATTGAATGAAAAAGAGAGTGGTAGCTAATTTGCCACAGTCAGAATTTTATCTAAACAGGAACAGCAATTTACACAGTGCATTAGCATTTCAAAGAGCAGGCCTGATTCCCAAGAGTGCAATTCTGGTTTTGAATTGGTATAAATTCAGTGAAATCACCAGATTAACAGAATAGCTACTGTAATTCAACAAATTTAGGCTTGGACCACAGAACGCATAATATAAAAATACTTTGAATTTATGTATATGTTGCCCTTAAAATGTTACTGAATCTTCTCTTACAAAGTGAATATATGCTTTCACCAAAGGGAAACTTGAAGACAAATTGGATCATGCATTCTGAATACATCTAAAAATTTCTTGCTTTCTATTCAGCTTAGAAAGTCACTATTTCAATTGTAACATTGCCTTTCAGCAAAGTATTAATAACATAAATACATGCATAATGCTAAATGACAGATGGAGACTTGCCCAGATTCTGGGCAACGCTGTGGGATTCAAACCTACACTGCAGAATGTGGCTTAGGATGTCCAGGCTGGTGGTGGGCATCACAATCAGGTGCAGCACAGAGGACACTGAGGAAGGCTTAACTGGGGGTATGATACCTATTACAGGACAAAACTCTGTGTCAGTAGGAAGGTGAAGTTGGCAAGGACACCAGGACACCTGACTCGCTGTGCCTGGCTGAAGTCCGAGGCTCATTTAGTGCAGCAGAGAGCCCTTGCTCATGCTTAAATTAAAAGTTAGATGAGACTGGATCCCACGCTATGACCTTGTAACCGTATCATGCCCACCTATCTATTGGTGAAGGCCTAAAGGTTTAAAGTTCCCAGTAAATCAACTGCAGTCAGACGAGTGCAAAGAGCAGCTCATGTCCTGCTTCTGCCCCTGCCTCAGGTCGTAACACACACAAAGGAAAATTCTCCTTCTTCACCCTTACCACCACCCCTGAACACACACAGCAAGTCTGGAAACGATCTACTTCTGAAACACACAACAAATAGGGTAAATTACCAGCTCTGAAAATCCTGGGTCACATCACAAAAAGGTGCGAGGGGAAATAATCCTCCTCCCCCACTGCCAGCAGTCCCACCTCATCTCAATGGTTCCTGTCTGATTTCAGGGATTTCACTGCGCCCCAGATGCTCATCTTGGCTGTACTCACTGTGCTCCTGGACATGGACACACACTCACTTTGCAAGCACAAAAAGCATTGTAATATATTTCTGTCTCTCATCTGCTTCACTGCAAAGTCAGCCATTTTATCATAAACTGCAAAGTAATGGATTATCTTCTATTTTGTTTCTCCTGCTGAGCTGTGGGGGCATTACCTTCAACTCCTCTAAAATCATTATTGATAAGGATCCATAAAGCATTCCATTATAAAGTGGAAAGGACATTATACACAGGAAACTGTGTAAAGATAATGCTCACATTTGAAGCTTTAATTTGCCTTTAATCTATCCGATATTCATTTTTTATGCTTCTCTATTAAGTTGCCTGTCTTTCTACTGTAACAGGAAATAAAAAGCAAGAGCCACAGAAAAATCACTTCTGTTCTCCATAATGGAATAAAGTGAAAGTAACTCACTTAAATCAATACAATTATAGTACTGTACAAGTTTCAAATTAGAATCGGACTACTGCATCTTTTGATGTCTTGCAGCTTCGAGAGTTAAACAATGGAATAAAAGCCTCCAGTCTGAAGCCTTATAACTTATTCTTTGTTTTGAGAAAAGTTTGATTTTAACTTCCTGTTTTAAAAACAGGAATTAATTTTTGTTACTATTGAGAAGATCGAAACATTGATCTTCATGTGATGAAGCATAGCATTCTGTGTATCAGCACTTATCAATCCAGTGCAAAAGTTCAGTTACAAAAATGTGTTAAAATAAATTTCTCGGCTCCCACAAACTTGAAATAAATTCTTCAAAACATATATACATATTTAACTTCTTGGGGTATTTCTCTGAACAAGAAAGAAAATCCTATACAATTTTTTACAAATCTATCTAACCAGGAAGAGAAACCCAAGTTTTCTCCTAAGAGACATGTCATGCAGCTTTCAAATTTGCATTCCAGAATGTTTCAGAATTGTCTGCAAATGGTCACACCATATGAATTGCTGAATAACACGTTCAACTACACAGCAGGTAGTTTTATAATGCTGCAAAAAAAGTTGTGCCAGCCCAACATGAGTAGTGCATTGTTCAGCTGAGACTCAATGTTGTCTCTATTAAGAAAAATGAAAAAAAAAGTTGCTAAACCTGTTACAATTCATTAGCTCTCTTTTCCCACATCACACAATTAGTTCTGAGGACTTTTTGACTAAGTTTAAACGAAATACTACCCCCTTGTTACTTTCAGAAATGCATTGCTTTCTTTTCTATTTCACGTTCTCAGAAATTGCTGGTGATGGTGGCACTGAAGTGCATCCAAAGTACCTATAGACTGCCCAGAAAGAACGCGAATTCAACAGTTCTAATATCCTTAGCCATTCTTTACAGATTTGCATGCCAGTATAAGAAAACTGAACAGTAAACTGTTATTGTCAGAAGTCTAATAAATCATTCACAGATACAAGGAAGCAGGTAAACACTACTATTTAAAGCTCTGATCTGAAAAGGTAGACAAGCAGGAAACAGTTGTCAGAAGTAGTAAAGAGAGAAAGGGATAAAGAAGAGAAACCACTGGAAAAAATACTGGAAACTAGTCAGGAGTTCAGTCGTTTCTAATGCCAGGCAAGGCTGATAGAGGAAACGTTACATACATCTGGGTTGTAGGACAGATTTTCACAAAACCACAGCATCCTTTGAAAATTACAAGGGCTAGAATCAAATATTTTTTATATACAGGTGGACTTCAATGGACTGTCGAGACCATTGAAGCTAGCCCAGTATTTCTGAATGTCCATTTTTCAAGCAGTATAGTTTTTCAAAATCAGTAGCAAAAATATTAACATATACAGAAATTGAGAAGCTTATTGTGTGTCCACATAGACAAACGCAGACACATATTTATTGTACCACTGAAAGTCGTGGTCCAGGCAAAATCATTAGAGAGAACTTCTTGTAAAGAAGTAAGACTTCATTCTTTAAGCTACATCCTGAGCATTGACACTCATGGTGCCCAAAAGCTCTACCTCTTCTAAGCTTCACATGCACAACGTCCCACCTACATAATGGCACATTACAGTTTTAAACAGATGCTCCCTTTAGCTAGCCTGTGGAGGAAATAATTTTTGAAGAACTGTCCAGCTAAATCCCATTTCTTCTACATCTCAAAGGAGGATGAAGTAAATCTATTCTGTTTCTCATTCATCTAATATTATTGTCCTCAGGACAATCTGTATACAGCCTTACTCCTTTGCCTGTAGTTCTCCCCAATTACTCCACCTCGTCTTGAGCAACTTCTAAGATTATAAATGCCTATGCGGCTTCAAACCTTTGCCAGATATCTAGGCAGGAAGGGTCCTAGGAAGGATCATTCAGAATCTCAGTGAGTCCACAATCATCAAGAAAGAGACTAATTGACAAGGCTATGCACACAGTGTGTGTATAGAATCATCGATTCTATACATTAGAGTATACATTAGAGTGTGGGTCATGAGATGTTAAAGCTTTGATTTCATGATTTTTAGGGGTGTAAAGCAAGCATATGTGGGTCAGGACAGAGGTAGAGGATGGCAAAGAAGGTCCCCGTCTGAGAAAAGTTGGATTGTTTTGGGTTTTTTTGACAGCTTCTGGCAGGTTTTTCTTCAAATATTGGCAACTAAAATGTGCTCCATTTTATTACAAAGAAACCAGAGAATAATAATTTTGGGTTTTGTGAGATTTACATGCACACTATAAGAAGTTGTAGCTTTTGTGATAATTTCAGTGAAGTACTTTGGCTGTCAGAGTTCTCAGTAGTCCTGTTCTTCTCTCCCCTGCCAGTGGTGAATTTAAAGTATTGATAGACAAAGAAAGACAGAGCTTAACCTCCTCCATTCTCTTCACACTGAAGGCTCTCTTGGGTCCACTACTGAAAGAAGGTATTTGCATATGTATCAGCATAATTCTGTTAAGGTTTCCAGGTATCACTGTTGGTATGTTAAAAAATCCACTATTTGGTGGGGGTTTTTTCATGCTGGAATTTTTTTTTCAGGTAAGGTGGCATCCACTTCAAAAAACAGTGGTAGACCAAAAAAAATCAAGCAACACTTTGAACGGACCAACTTGACACATGCAAAAATAATTTCTCGTTCCTGCTTTTGACAGCTGCAGTCTGAATGTCTCAACCTGAACTAATATACACCTTTTTACAAGGATGCTTTTCAGATTTTATCAGGACCTCAGAAAACTACCAAAATGCAGTTGTGCAAAAAGCCCTTATGAACTCCAGAATATAGCATCCGAGCATCCTTCCAAACATATATCACTCATCACTCAACTTTTAAGATGCTCTTGCTTGTAAAGCACATTTACAGCAGCATTCCATAAGCTACAATATTGCTTAGGAAGGGATTCAATCTATGGATTTTAATAAGTAAAGTCCATTCTGCATTTTGGGCATGACAACAAACGGATCGGCTTTACCTTCTCAACAGAGTCTACATTTATACACTTAATAGTAAACTAAAACACACTTTTAGTTTAGCCATGACAGTGGGCATGTCATGGTAGGAAGTGTAAGCGCACTCATTTTTGTTCACCTAATTTGCTTGCTAAACACAAGGTAAAACCATGGCAGCACACAAACTGGTCACTGGAGGACCAGGGTACTTACTGGGGCAAGCAGCCTGGAAGGATGTCTACCATTTCAGGAAAGGCTTGTTCAGCTCTCCTCCATCCCTGGAGGTTTTTAAAAGACGTATAGATGTAGTGCTGAGGGACAAGGTTTAGTGGTAACTTGGCAGTGCTAAGTTAACGGTTGGACTTGATGATATTAAAAATCTCTTCCAAGCAAAACGATTCTATGATTCTATAATCTGTAAACTGACATCTAGCCTGTTCAGCAAGACAGTGCTCCTCCTGGTGCTGAGCTAGGGGCTGTGTGACAAGTTACAAAGCATTAATCTTTCAAGACGTGACAAGTGGCACACATACATGCTGTCTGTTGGTAGCAGATACTCAGGACTGCAGCATACGCACTCCCCACTTGTGTGCATGCATTGTTAAATTAGCTGCTAAATCTCTCATACCACCACCTTTAAGATACCACATACTATCCCCCTTTCTGCAGTCTTTCCATGACTTACAGGGGAAATTGTCCTGCTGTTTCTTCCGGCAAAAAATTATACCCATATACTTCTTTGCATCCTCTTACACCTGCTGGGTTGAGGGAAAGCCAACTGGTCAGCACACCAACAATCTATCTAAACGTTTTAGACATTATAATTGAGGAGTGATTATTCTAAGAAATTCTGACAAGATAGAAACCAGGTAGGGTACTCAAGAAGTAGCTTGAAATTAAAAAATCTATATAGCTATGCCTATATCTAACACGTACACTTTAAAAAAAACCAAACCCTGCTAAATTCAGCAAAAGCTAACACAAACCAAGAAAAATACATGTAAGAAGAGAACAGTGTACACCCCGCTTTCGTAGTTATTCAATGCTTACAAGCAAACAGAGTTTCACAAAGCTTTGAGAGCGAAATTTCCCTGCTCCCATTTTCCTCCTTAAAAATAAATCAGTGTCTGAACATCGGAATTGTGGTCTATTGTGAGCTGAGCTGAAATTATGTAGTGGATTCAGCACATACTGGAAAAGCAGAAAGCTCCTGCTATCTTTGTGAGCTAGTTGAAAAGTGAAAACAGATTAGAAAAATAAGTTCTTCAATAGGCAGCAACATTGCTTTCACACCAGATTTGATGAATAAGTCCTCCCAGCGGCACTAACACCTGATACGCACATTGCATGGATTAGCAAGTTTTAGTCCAGGCAGAAGAAAAAACATTTTTTTTTTCCCTTCCAGTAACTGCTGCAGGTATATTATCTAATGAAAACACAGCAAGATTTCTCTAAGGAATGTGAAATTCGTTTGGTGTTTCCATCAAACAATTATATGTTGTTCATTCACTATCTGAGAAGCACTGAGGCATATCCAGACTTGATTACATTTATTCTTAGCTCCAGATCAGACTACCCCACCAGGGTGGCAAGCAGTTTCTCATCTCTGCCTTACCAGATCCTTGATGCAGGCATACACAAAAGAGGAGTTTCTAATAACAATACAGCCACATTTGCTTAATATTTTGATCATCCTAAATCAGAATGTCTTTAATCATTAATGGAGCCTTTTGGAGTGTTTTGAATTAAAGGACAGATTTTCAAAGACATGTAACAGGGATTTGCTGACTGTCTTCTATTAAGACCAGTGGGAGGTACACAGTTCAATCCCCATACACTGCTCTAAAATGTACCTTTTCAAATACAGTATTTTCAAAAGGCATGAAACTTTTCAGTAACTAAGAAGAAGCTTGTAAGAAAAACAGTATCGTTTCCACTGATGTATCTGTCAGCTAATGCTACTTCCAGGAAAACATTAGGCCTGCAGAAACAGAACAGTTCAAAGACTTTCACAGGAGAAGAATATGGAGTACTCGTAGGAGTTGTGCCCCTTGAGCTGCAAAGCGTGTATTCTTATGCACCACTGCACATGCCAGACTCTTCCCCCTCTACATAAAGAACAGGACACAGGGTTAAGTGAGAATTGGTCTTGCAACAAACAGCACTTCCGCATACCAGTGTTGACTGAAGGCTCTAACTGTTAGAGATTATTGGCAAGAAGTACACCAAAAATATCAGTTCAGCACAAAAAAAAGAGTCAGAGGAGCACGAACATAAACAAGGATTAGAGTCGTATCAGGAGAAAGACATCAAGCCGTACTTGATGAACACAATGAAGGTTAATATCCAATGTATTCATTGCAAATGTGGAGGGAAACAGAATTGTTCCCCAATTGCCTGCAAATTTTGTTCGTATGCGCTAAGAGCACAATGTGGTCCTTAACAGTTCTGAAAAACATGTCAGTTTATGTAAGCGCACAAGGGAAATCAAAATCTCAATTGCTTTTTGGAAATGCAATAAACTACTCATTGTTCTCCCTGATGATTTTTATCATTAATAATGTAATCTCACAAACTAAATATCAGAAGGTGTAAACAAGTGCTAGAACAGATTCTTGAGAGCTATTCTTCCCATTACAGCAGGACTTCTCTATTCAGCAAGGAATTTTTACAAGCTAGCTCTGAGAGACAGATAAGGATATATGGAATTCCCTTTCTCATATCTGTTATTAAATACATATTACTTATTTAATTAAAAGACTTTGTAAGATTACTTTTGATTCATTTGGTCAAATAACAAAGACTAATTAGAACAACCAAGGTTTGGAAGCCCATTAGAAAATTATCATTCTCAGCAGCAAAAGTAACAAACATGAACTGAATATTAAGACGTTATCTCCTCAAGTTCAAAAAAAATAGTTCAAGAGGTTCCAACTCTTTAATTAAAAAAACCCACAATACTGAGCCAAACAAACAAAAACTCAGAAACCAAGAAAACCAACCATAAAGAAACAGGTATCTGAGAAAGTACTTACGACAATGTCTTCAGGAAAAGTATCCAGACTGAAAGAGTCATCATCAAACATGACTTCATAGAAAAGTTGAGATGTCACTCCTATGACTCTGCAACTATAGTATCGTGTATTTCTATGTTTTGTGATGACCGTCTGCCCCACTGTAATGGCCTTCTCACATGCTTTAGCTCTCTTGAAAAAAAAAGAAGAATTTAAAAGAAAAAGTTTTTTTTTTTAAAATACCAGGTTATTCATCAGAAATTCATTAGTGTCAAAAAAGAATTGGTAACAGTTCACCACTCAATATAAAAACTTCAAAGGCAAAATCATTCCTTCCAATCATGACCACACAAATTTGTTTCACATACAAAGTTTCTGCATTTTATGAGAAAACAAATGTCATCTGAAGAACAACAAATCACAGCACTCAAAAATATTTTTGCAACTGATGTCTTCTAACTATTCTGCATTACACGGAACTCTTACAACACAATTAGCAATATTTGTGAATTTACACTGATCTATACTAAGCATATTTTTTTAATAGAAATGTTTATATAAACAGCATGAAATTTGTAGAATTTGCTTGAAGAGGTAAGATGTGATGAACGCAGACTATGGTCTTGCATTGTTTTAAATGATGGGATTTTTAAGTACTGAATTTCAGTATGATTGCATATTATTTTGCTGAATGGGATGCAACAACTAAATGCCTATCCAGTTCTTGTCAGAGCTTTCTACAGCAGTGTGTATGAGTAACTTCTTAACTCATACTGTGCAGAACTTTTGATTTAAAACTTCAGACAACATTGATCACTCTTCAGCAGTTACTTATGTACTAAATCAGTAATAATAATTTTTTCCATGGCACACGTTTAATTCTCCAGAGTTGTTTATATCAATCAGAAGAGTAGCAGGGTTGTTGAGCTACGCAAAAGTTCTACATCAATAAGTGCTTGATGGATTCTATAAATAAATAAATAAAAAGAATGGAACCTTGTAAGTAAGCCATTGCTCAGAAGCTCACATGATGCAGACAGCTGTTATATATCAGCTAATTTATCCCCATGAACCTTCCACTTAAAAAGCAACCTTCTTCACCAGGAAAAATAAAATCAAGAGTTTCTCACTCTATTAACACAAGGAATGCACTTCTTTATTATGATCCTGACTGTCTCTTCACTAGCCCACAAAGGTCCATTTGTTCAGGCAAAATGGAGTTATTGTGACTTTGGCTATACCTGAACAGTTCAACTTTTCTTACAATGGAAGATGCTACTACAAGGGGCAACTACAGTGGTATATACTAAGCATTTCATATTTTTTATTAAAGATGTTTATATAAACAGCCTGAAAATACTTTATTACATATGCTAAAGTAATTACTCAATTTCATAGCACTGCTTTTCCAACCTTCAAAGGCAGTGAATTCTTCAATCAATATAATATTCTCTAACAGTGTCTGTGAAAATCTGGAAAATGCTACAGCTGTAGAATTTTTAGCCCTAATATCAAATGGAGAACCAAGGACAGCATCAGTTATTTTAGTTAGACTCCAAGCATTAATAGTAATGTCAGTGCTTTTGGGGAAGAGGAGAAACCAACCCTAAACTTGAACACTTCTGGTTTTGTGGAGACTGTAGTCATTGTTGTGACTCTTCCTTGGGCGAGTTTCTGGGACTTAAAATTTTTAAACCTCTCTGCTCCTGCAAACTAAAGGCAAACCAAGTACAAATATTCTGTACAATTTCTGGAGACAGTGCACTAAAGCTCTGTGTGTCAGAGCTCTGCCTGACATACACATTTGAAGGATTTAGTTGAGGTCACCTCAAATAGTAAAATGCAATGATGTTTCTAAAGCATTCTCAAGTTTACCTAGAAGTAATGTTCTGAGCATACTCATAAATTATTTAACCATTTACATGTATAACAAAATTGTTTCTTCCTCATTTTACCTGCCTTTAGTTAGACTTAGTATCAGAATTAACTACATAAATAACAGTTTACTGGTAGTATCACAGGAGTGACATGTCCATTAGCACCTTTTACTCAATCTTGAAACATATGTAAACATAAATGTTAATTTACCTTTCAGTTCTTGACTTTAGTCTGTTCAGTTGGGGGGTGGGGGGTGGAGGGGGAGGGACATGGGGGGAAATCAGATGTAAACCAAAGTGTATTAGTCGATTTACTTATAGGAGATAATAAAAAAAGTTTGATATTATAGTGCAGAAGCCCAAGGAGAAACAGCTATATTAAAAGGTTTAAATGTTTTTAGAGCTTGAAGATGGAACTCTTCAGAGAACATGGAAGGCAAAATGTAACACTTTAAGAGACAATACAGGCTCATTTAATGACAAAATTTTCAGAGAAGAAATGCCATTGCTTATTAGAACAAATAAAAACCAAAAACATCTTCTCCTAGCTCAAGGAGAAGATTATTTTTTAGCACGTTATCTTGGTAGGATTCTTGATTTATTTCTCAGAAAAAATATTGACAAGCACACTCTGTAATTGATTGCATGTTCCAGAAAACATTTCCTGTCAGAAACTCTTAAGAATTTATTGATGTTAAGAATGTCATTTTTGATCAGAAAGGACAGTTGTTATGTAAGGAAGTCTATCAGATTAAAGAAACAGCTGTGGTAGTTACCAGATTATTGAGAAAGCTGTGGTTTGAAAAGCATTATTTTCTTTAACAGTACCTAAGCCAAGGATGAACTGAAACAGTGGTAGAAATACAGAAAACAACCTGATACAAAGGAAAAAAGTTAACGTCCCCTTCTGTGTGCAAACTTCAAAAAGATAAGAGGGAAAATTACTTTCTCCTTCATTTTCTGTATGGCAGGACACAAAAACCTTGTTAAATAAAATATATAAACTATATGTATATAAAATCATAATAACCATCATGAAATAGGCATCTGATGTATATCTAAATATCTAGAAATTTTCTCTACAATTTTTAATGGGGATCCTCAAAATTCTGAGACTTACTTGATACGGGAACGTAATTCTCATTTAATCATTCTAAGCTTACTCCTCAGGACTGCAATTTAGGCATAGAAATGATGCATGACATTTCAAAAATATGCCGGCTCATGATTTTTGAATACTATGTCCTTCCTAAGGCATGCCATAGTCTCTCTGAAATGTTAAGGGGCTGGCAGTAGTTAGCAGGCAGTGGCAAACAAGGACATTGCATTACGCAGGTGTTCAGCAGAAAAAAAGATCTACAGCTTCCATTTGACAGCATCACTTTGCTCCCTGTGTGCTACAGAGGTAAAAACCAGCCAATAATAGCAGAAGATAATTTGAAACAGCTCACAGAGCAGCAGTATTAGGTTTTTGCAACTCCTATCTTTGCCCCTTCCAAAGCCAGATAGTCTTTCAAAATTCATGCAGCTGGGACTGCCTAGATGTCCTCTTCTGATCACACTTCCCAAATGAAACATCACCTGTGAGCATATGTTTGCCTCTGGCTGGCTTTCTCTAGCCCTCAGTGCTGGTTTCACTAACTTGTACAGATCCCTTAGGGGTTTTTCTCTCTGTTAGTATAGTTGCATACAACTTCTTTTTCTCATTTCCTCGTGTATGAAAGAGTTCTTTTAACCAAAACAAATCCATCTGCAGCACCTATTCTCAACCGTACTTCCAAGTATTCTCGCAGTTTGATGACAAAAGGGTGTAAGGAACATCTTTCATGCACAGAGACAAGCACAGTCAAAGAGGAAAAATGAAAAAAACATGACCTACTGTCACTAAGTAGTAAATTGCAGAGCCTTCCTTGCATATTGACACTTGATTCACATAAGAAAACAATACAGGCTGCGACAGGAATTACGAAAAACATGATGTACATAGCAACTTTTCTTCTAGTAATTTTTTTTATTTCTAAAGCTGTACCTTCAGCAAATACAAGAGGCATGGTTAGTTTTGAGTCCATGCACCTCCAAAGAACATATTTTTGAAAAGTTATAGCAACATTTAAAAACTCCAATTCATAGCATTTATACATTTACTTCATTTGGCAGCACTATACGGATGCAAGGATTATGCTTTTCCTTTCGATTGTCTTTATGATGATTTTTCACCAGAAGTCCCAGCACTGTTTTCCGTGATTGATATTAAAATAATAATCTAGGAAAAGTAATTGAAGACAATACAGAACCTGATTCCCAGTGAAAAAGACTTGTGAAACTATATTGATGAATAATTTGGGCACAATTTACTTGAGATCACAGCTATAAATAATTTGGATGCATGCTCCACCTCCTCATTGCAATAAACCCTGGCCTGAGGTGAAGAGATACACTAATACTAGTAATAATACATATGTATCTGTACTTAGGCAGGTTTTTCATTCACCACCCTCACTGATTTACATATTACAATACCACTATAGATACATGTCACAATTTTTCCAAGTGCCCAGAAGCCATCCTTTGGTTGTTGAGTTTTGGGTTGTTTGGCGGTTTTTGGGTTTTTTTAAACTGGAAGAAAGTAGCAATCACAGGTATTCACTAAGCATTTAGGCACAATATCTAGAGGCTATGTATTAGAGAAAAAACAGACAATTTAAATTTTGTTTCCTTGAAAGGAGGAACAGTAATAGTGTCCTTGCGTTATGCACAATGTTTTCAACTGCTAAATACCAGAGAGACTTTTTTTCGTCTGTTTGATTCCTGCAAATTCGCAAAGTGAGTATATTTTGGTCTGCGTGATGCCCTTGTTCTGCAAGGAAGTTAAAACAACTGACAAGCAAAAGAAGTTCATTAGAAGTAAGATACATTGCTATGCCTAATGGTGAAGAGCAATGTAATTTCTGCATGAAGCAATAGCTAATAGCTAAGAAAATCATAACAAGAAAACCAACGATGAAAAAACTTTCAAAGGCTTCAAGATGTGATTAATTATCCAAAAGACAGATTATAAAACCAAGCATATACAAAAACACATGGCCATCTCATGGAGTCATGGAGACTCCTTTGTCTCAGGAATAAGTTAAGAATTTCACAGAAAATTATTCTTTAATAAAGATATTAAATAAAATATCCTATCTTTCCAAGTTTTGGCCCAATGGAAAATACAAAAGTATAATCTGATTTTGATTTGAGCCACAGGAAATAAGTCAATAATACAATTTTTTCACAAAAGTTGGTGCTGAGTTTCAGGAAAGGATGTAGAAGTCTCATTCCAAGCTACTTTGAACATCCTTCTCACATCTCTTAAATAACAGCCACACAAAATCTTATTTCTCCATAGTTGGTGGGGTTGGTGCTTTTTGACACTACCTAACACAGGTCAAGAAAATAATGAATAAAAAATGGATTTCATAGGATTCCATGTGACTCATTACTACTGTGGGTTTTTTCCAGATGAGCATGCATTTTGTTTCTTACCATTCAAAATAATACATATTTAATAATTTCTTTCCTGTTCCAGAAAGAGTGTACACTAAGAAAGTTAAGTGCTAAAGTCTGCAATGGTTTATATTAGATTGAAGGTATAAATTTCTCCGTAAACAACCTACCTGGTTTTCATTAATATTTTGTAAGTATTTCTATTAATAACATGAACACAGAAATGCTAGGAAAAAAGTCTGTTTAGACAGATATACCACTATATGTAGTGATATATAAACATAGAAGAAATAAACTGAAACTTCCACACATTTACCATTTAGTGTCATAAAAGAGAATAAGGTGAAGAAAATCCCATGTTATTTAACAGTATAAGGGGACTCCAGCATCAGACACAGATATGTAAGAGGAAGTTGGAAAAGTTAAGGGGCTGAGGAAGTGGCCACAATATACGTATCAAGTGGGATTAGGAAAATGTATTACACAGAAAGTCCTATTTGATCAAATAATTATCTTCCAGCTACTGATGCAAACCCCACTCCTAGAGTATAAAAACTCGTCCCAAACAAATACTAGAAAATACTTGGGCGTAACAGCCTTATTTTTACCAGCCATGATATTAACCCTGCAGTTTTCAAGTAATGATACTGTTTTCCAAGAAAGCCAAGAAAAGTATCTTAAGTTGCATGTAGAGATAAAGGTTTGTTTGTTTTTCAAACCAAACTCATTTTCTTGAAAAATGTTTGAAGAAACTAAAACCATATGAATTTTACTGGTTTCATGCGTTAATTTATTTTGAAAAACAAAGGTCTTTAAAAAGCTTAACAGTTATGTGGAAGTTTTAAACAGGGACACACAATTTGTTTCCCTTTTTAAGAACCATGAAATCACACATTCAGGACTGACTGATTACTCTAGATGGGAGGCATTACATTTTACTACACTTGAAAGAAAATCTTACTCTTCAGTAGTCTTGTCATTAAGAACAAAGATTCACTGACAACCTCTTGAAAGGCATATATTATACAGACATTACCTGGGTTTATTTCTTTCACTTCTAATGTACAAAGCAGATAGCAAGTTTGCAACTTGTGAATTCTCGACTCACTAAGCTATTTCTTTAATAAGACTATGTTATGTCCTTCTAGTTTGCTAGAAAACAAAATACAGTTTTAAAAGCCCAAGATAAATGGCAAGAGTTCTCTCTTAACTGAGAGAGGAACAATTCATTCGAATAAAAGACATTAAAACTTACAAGACAATAATAACCAATTCTTCACGTGTCTCATCTAAAATTAAAGGTTCCTCCTCAGCACAGGCTAGAAATAAAAAGGCACAGTAATAACATGAATTTTCATGACATACCAGTGTTACCTTGCCAGATGACAGAACAATTATAATTGGATATTTGCAAGACACTGTTTGGATACAGAACAAAGAACTTACATATACACCATACCCTTTATCTCACAGTATCTGTCAGTATTTGCAAGACAGTGTGATCTGGATGTTTGTAATACACTCCAGGTTAACAAAACAGCAAACTCAAAGACTTGTTCTGGCTGTCAAAACAACACATTCAACAATGACACTAATGCAAGAATGTGTTAGGCATACCAAGTATCTTTTCTCGCAGGTAAAGGCATAGTAAAAACCTTCAAGATGTAATATTTTGCTGTGTATGGAAGTATGATAGATGACGTTATACATGGTGTGAATGTATACATCCAAGATACTTTCTTCCATTTTCTCTGGAAACATACTTTAATTCTGCAATTCCATTTTTTAACAAATAAGGAAACAAATTCCTTACCACATTTTGGTTGATCTTGTGCCTTAAACATGTGATGTAGACAACATACGGCCAGTCATCAGGTTGCATCAGCACTCCTGCAGCATGGGCACAGGTAACATGGAAGGAAGTTGGGCAGCATCCATATGAACACTGAATGCAGGCACCAGAGATTTTCTTAATCCTCTGTCTGCAGAAGAGACATTTCTGTAGAGGCAAAATAAACAGAATATTTACCATACAACCCCAACTACATTGACTTCTGCAACTATCTGAAGGACTGAAAAGTTATTTGTGCTTCACCAATTACATTTTATATCTTGAAATATGCATGGCAAAAGAACCAGCATTTATGAATTACAAGACAACTTAGCAATATGATAATTAATAGATAACAATTTTGCCTTTTTTATGTTAATGTGATGATGATCTGTTCTGGTGCTACAGTAAGAAAACTGACACATAAATATTCAAATATTTAATTTCAAATGTCATACACTCCTCTGAAAATTAACCTGGTCTTCCTAAAACAGATGAATTGAAAAACCTATACATAATTCTGCAAAAAGGAACACCAAGACTCAAAAATAAAGAGAATAAGCTCACAGAAATGCAGGGCTAGACAGGACCTCCACATATCATTTAACCCAACCCCCTACTTTGAAGCTGGGCTACATATACACTTAAACAGTCTTTGGGAGATGGCTCATCTAACACGTTCATGAAATGGTTTCTACAACATCCTTAAATCACAGGACCACAGAATCACTTTGGTTGGAAGAGACCTTTAAGAGTCCAACCATAAACCTAACACTGCCAAAACCACCCCTAAACCATATCCTTCAGCACCACGTCTACACATCTTTTGAATACCTCCAGGGATTGTGATTCCACCACTTCCCTGGGCAGCCTGTTCCAATGCTTGGCAACCCTTTCCATGAAGAAGTTTTTCCCAATATCCAATCTAAACCTTCTCTGGCTTAACTTGAGGCTGTCTGCTATTGTCCTATTGCTTGTTACTTGGGAGAAGAGACCAACCCCACCTCACTACAGCCTCCTTTCAGGTAGTTGTAGAGAGTGATAAGGTTTCCCCTCAACCTTCCTTTCTCCAGGCTAAACAATCCCAACTCTCTCAGCCGCTCCTCGTAAGACTTGTGGTCTAGACTCCTCACCAGCTTTGTTGCCCTTCTCTGGACACGCTCCAGCACCTCAATGTCCCTCCGATACTGCGGTGCCCAAAACTGAACACAGTACTCAAGCTGTGGCCCCACCAGTGCTGAGTACAGGGGAACAATCACTTCCCTGCTCCTGCTGGCCGCGCTATTCTTGATACAGGCCAAAGTGCCATTGGCCTTCTTGGCCACCTGGGCACACTGCTGGCTCATGTTCAGCCGACTGTCCACCAGGACCCCCGGATCCTTTTCTGCCAGGCAGCTCTCCAGCCACTCCTCCCCAAGCCTGTAGCGCTGCCTGGGGTTGTTGTGACCAAAGTGCAGGACCCGGCACCTGGCCTTGTTGAACCTCACACAATTGGCTTCAGCCCATCCATCCAGCTTGTCCAGATCCCTCTACAGAGCCTTCCTACCCTCAAGCAGATCAACACTCCCCCTTCATCTGGTGTCGTCTGCAAACTTACTGAGGGTGCACTCAATCCCCTCGTCCAGATCATCAATAAAAATATTAAACAAGACTGGCCCCAAAACTGAGCCCTGAGGAACGCCACTTGAGACCTGACACCAACTGGATTTAGCACCGTTCACCACAACTCTCTGGGCTCGGCCATCCGGCCAGTTTTTAACCCAGCAAAGAGTCCAGCTGTCAATGCCATGGGCTGCCAGCTTCTCCAGCAGAATGCTGTGGGAGGCTGGGTCAACGGCCTTACTTAAGTCCAAATCGACAACATCCACAGCCTTTCCCTTATCTACCAGGCAGGTCACCTGGTCATACAAGGAGATCAGGTTGGTCAGGCAGGACCTGCCCTCCATCAACCCATGTTGACTGGGCCTGATTCCCTGCTTGTCTTTCACTTGCCAAGTGAGTGCACTCAGGATGAATTGTTCCATAACCTTTCCTGGCACCAACGTCAGGCCGACAGGGCGTTAGTTGCCCAGATCCTCCTTACAGCCCTTCTTGTAGATGGACGTCACATTGGCAAGCCTCCAGTCATCTGGGACCTCCCCGTTGACCAGGACTGCTGATAAATTATGGAGAGTGGCTTGGCAAGCTCTTCCACCAGTTCCCTCAGCACTCTCGAGTGGATCCCATCCGACCCCATAGACTTGTGACTATTCGGTTGACGTAGCAGGTCACTAACTGCTCCCTCCCGGATTATGGGGGGTTTATTCTGTTCTCCATCCCTGTCTTCCAGCTCAGGGGGGTGAATACCCTCAGGATAATTGGTTCTGCTATTGAAGACTGAGGTGAAGGAGGCATTAAGTACCTCAGCTTTCTCCTCATCCTTGTTGACAATCTTCCCCTCTGCATCCACTTAAGGGTGGAGATTCTCCCTCGCTGTCTTTCTGTTGTTAATTTATTTTTAAAAACCTTTTTTATTATCTTTTATATAACTTGTTACTGTTGATAGATCTCCTCACAGTTAGAAATGTTTTCTTTATCTCAAGCCTTCACACAATTTCATACCTGAAGGCTGTTCCTAAGCCCCTTTTCATTTTTTTCTAGTCTGGTTTTCATTGGTTGTGTATTTAACATAATGGTGATTGAGTAAGCTTCCCCACTTCATACATTAAAACATCATGTCAACAGCCTTACTGGCATCACGATGAACTACTTTTTTCCTTTTGCCAAAATGGAGACCACGTCAAAATACTGTCACTATTTTGTAAGTGACATAAGTAAGTAACCCATATGAAACAAATGAAAGGACATAAGCCAGGTTAACTAAGAACAGGAAATAAGCTCCACCATACTTAAAAAGAGAAAGTACAAGACAATTGGTATCTTTTCAGCAAAAGACATTAAAAAACACGCTAGATAGATAGAATAATTACTTTAGTAACTTCTGTGGACAATGATGTTGTATCACATCTGGGAACTATCCTCTGATAACTTTCATCATGGCCAGCAAAACTGCAAATGTTATTGATAATCACAAAATTATCACAGCTATTCTAACATACAGATGGTTTATTTAATGACACAAAACAGTGAATTCAATAATTTGAAAATATACTGCTGGAATATTGATTACTTCCATTTGTTCTAAATTTGCTAGTCACTGATTTTGTTAAACACCCTCTTATCTGCCCATGCTGGGAGTACAAGTAAGAATAATTTGGATTTATTTTTAAGGTATGGTTAATAATGCAAAGTATTTCAAATTAGCTCTCATCACATTCTTCTTCTCAGGTTACCAGAGAATTTTGTTCTATTGTTTATTCTATTGTTACATATCCTGAAGAAAATCTGCCGAAATTTTATTGCATAATTCAGCACTTAATGGCTTCTCGCACTTGATTTGTGACTGAAATAATGCTTTTTGCAAGCACTAGCCCAGTTAAGTTCATTGGTCATGCAGGGTTCTAGTTCACGCATCATTCTGAACGTGAAATACTCTTCAAGTTCAGCTTTCATACCCACTCTCTGAAAGACAACAGCCTGCATGGCTTTGCTCAAGCAGAAGCAGGAGTAGCATCTGGCATCTGGAACTTAGTTAGAAATTGCACCTATCGTTCACCAAAAGGACCAGAACTCAGCTCAGTCACTGTAGCGGCATCAGGCCTGAAAGACTACTAAGAGGTAAAGATGATTTCACCATCAAAAGAAACGTTCTGGAGACTTCACTGATATGCTTATATCTCATTGTGCATTTGTATTCATGTGCATGAAGTCATTTTCAGATAAGTAACTGTTTCTTGAGAAAGCTTAAGGATTTCTTTATGTATGCACTTAGAACCCAGTAAAATGGGAATTTCAGAAAGAAAATTAAATTAAAATCTATTACACTTAATGTCTATGCACTGAGTTCATGCAAATTCATGGCTCCTTTTGAATGCTTTTTCATACAGATATACACACCAATTCACCAGTCGGCTTAATGAAAGAAGAATGAAGTACAAAATATGTATGAGTATTTAAAAAAAACCAACAAAAAACCCCTAAAACAAACCCTCAAAAATGAGCTGCGTTTTCTGACAAAAACACTCCAAAAATGCAGTTCAAACAAAATGTCGACAATGGGGAAAAGGGATAAAAACAAGAAAGTGCAGCTAAACCAGCAGTAACTTAAGGAAGCATGTTACAGCAGGAAATGTCGATCCCCTAAATTATTGGCTGCACTTGCGCAAGGCGGGGAATATGCAAACATTACAATGTGGCTGTAAGTTTCTTCAGCATCTTACTAAGGTACCATGAAAACTTGGGAGATGCAGAAGTCTAAAACATTACATTACATGAGTAATGCTTCAGAAAAAGATGCACTTACAACTAGATATATATGTACAATTATTCTTCTATTTTAGTATTTTAAGACATCACCTTTTAGAAGTAGAAATGCTGACAAAATAAATGCAATATGAGGATAGTGAGAGATTCTGGAAGGGAAGCTGGAAGTGCAGTCAGAAAAATTGGCAATGTAGTACATTGGCCAAATCCACAGAAATTACAGCAAAACTTCATCCCTCCCTGTAAAAGAGACTGACTTCTCTTCTCTTCCAGCACAGGTTAACTTAGTAAGAAGGTATTAGACAAACTGACATATTGTAAGAAATGTAATTTCTCACAGGACTTTTCAGAGTTGCAACTTGAAAGTACTAAAAAAATTAATTTTTTAAAAAAAGCTGTCAAATTACTATTGACCATATTCTGATTTCCATCATGCTGGTGTAAAATTACAGTAATACTGGTGAAAAGTGAAATTACTTTGGATTCACTCATATAATAGGAATACTGCTTGGCCATATGTAATTATGTGAATGCAGACTTCAAGTCACATGAAGAAAGTGAAAATAATACCAGTGTTTTAACCATGACATGAATCCATCTCACTGCCAAACACAAGGCAGGTAGTTGTTACATCAGTTAACTCCAAACACACATTAATCTTTTGTGCTTCATCCTTATGCTTATCATGACTATGAACTGGGGAAAAAAATGTACTGTACATACAGGAGAAACAAGTAATTCTACTTCTCCCTATGCTTATTGAATATCAGAAAAATTCTGAAAATCAGTCTTCTTTCAGAAAGCACAAAAAGAATCAAGGTTGACAAATGATTAAATATGTTTCCCATTATTTGTAAGATGCTGTATCTTTTGTACAAATATGACACTGAAAGGGATGATGCAGATATACCTTAGTTTTTACCATGAGTCTCAAACTTAGTCATGAATTTTGAAAAGTACGCGAATTCACAAATAAAAGTCTGCTGTACAGCCAAATTCACACTGCGTAATTGTATGGTCCCATTCAGAGATATGAGAAAAAGCTTCATCTTTGAAAATGTAAGTCAAACAGTTAATCTACCATATTTGATTAATAAAATCAGAATACACAGAATAAAAGCAGAAGAAACTATAAAAATGTGCTTGCATAGACCTTTGGAACCTTAGCTGAGCTCCATACCAAGCTGTGAATTAGCTCTAAGTAAGGTACTGAAGTGTGCTATGTCTGACCCATACTGGCAATTCTCTCCCTCCCTAGCTTCTAACTAATCATGTGTTTCTCATACTCTCATACTCTCACTTGGGGCTTTACAGCATATGAATTAAATTTTTTTTTACCTCTTTTTACCCGTGTTAACATTAATTCTTATAGTAAGGCATTACAGGGGGAAAAAAACCAAAAAAACCCACGACACAAATGTTTTGTTCTGCTTTGTTTAAAAAAAAATAAATGCTGAAAGTGACCAAAGGGAAAAGGCATCAAAATTTTGAGAGAACAGAAGTAACTAGTTGTGAAGACTGAGGTTTCACTCTCCCTCCCACCCTTGTCTGAAGTTTTATATAAGTTTGTAAAATGAAGGAACTGTATAGAATGGAGCCAATCTTGAACCACTCCTCCAGAGGATAGAATCCAAATACCTCTCTCTGTGGGCAAACCTTGTATTTAGG
This sequence comes from Chionis minor, assembly GCA_013398295.1. Taxonomy (NCBI): domain Eukaryota; kingdom Metazoa; phylum Chordata; class Aves; order Charadriiformes; family Chionidae; genus Chionis; species Chionis minor. The sequence goes on along the minus strand of VZSF01009818.1, from coordinate 138,148 downwards.
TACATAAGTTTGCTACTTGTGAAATTAAAGAAACTTGACATGATATGAGCACATTTACTGAAATACAATCACTCTAATTCGATGCCCAACTGACAGCTTTTCAGTAGTCTGAAACTACAGCTGTTCCAACCAGCTAAAGCAAATTCAACATTGCAGCTAGCTAGGAAGAATGTCATTTTGACTTAATGCTTGCTAGATACTAGTGCAAAGCAGAGACAATAGGGGAAGTAGCTGAGGATCAATCTTAATCATAGATTCAGATGCAAAATGAATTGGAGAATAAATAAAATTGTTTATATAACCAGAGATTAAGAATATAGGACAGGGTAATTTACTGCAATTTTCTAGATGGTGAAATGACCTCTTTTGCCCACAAAATGGAAAATAGTCTGCTGCAAATGGATTCCATAATCATGGAATAGCTCTTTAATATTAATAGGTTGCAAACACATAATAGAATGGATTTTAAAGAACAAGTCTGAGGAAACTGGATGCCAGTATTTTCCAGAAGAAAGCCCACTGATAGCTTTCATAATAACTTTCATGCATCCTTATATAAAGCATTTGATATTGCTTCTCTCAAAACCAGTAACATTTACAAAACAAATTTCCAGTTCCTAACAGGATCATGAATTAAGCACAGTTTCTGACGCAAGGATTTATGAAAATAAGCACAAGCTGAGGTTGCAGCAGAAAGCTAGGGCTGGATTTTAGGAAACAATTTGGAGTACTGATTTCCCCAAAAAGTATTTCTATGCCTTGGCAAGAAGGATGATTTATGTGAAAAAGCTCACTATAGTAAGGCATTAAATTCTACAAAAAGCAGCTAGCTCAAGAGAGCCTCCAAAAATTACTAAACTTCCAAATATTGCTAAATATCAAACCATACGGGCTACTCTTTTACTGTTGCACATTGTTATTAACTGCTACTCAATAACTCAATTGTATATTCTCATCCTCTTTCATATATTTGGCATTTTTGGCCTTCTAGGTATAATATTAATATTTTATAACAATATTTTTATTATATTAAAATAATATACAATATATAACTTATAATCACAGAATCACACAGAATCACTTTGGTTGGAAGAGACCTTCAAGATCATCAAGTCCAACCATAAACCTACCATATCATATATGGTAATATTATATTATAATATATTACAATACATTATGTAACATACTGTGTATTATATGTAATATGTTATAATGTAATGTAATGTAATATATTATATCATTATTCCTTCTAGGAAATAAACACTAAGACATTGCAACATTTAGGAAATTAATGAAAAAACATATTGGGTTTTTTTTTCTTATAAGATCTGCTTTAGCACCCACTGCATTTCGTGATGAATCTGCTTTGCTTCAGAATTGACACTGCCAGACAAGCAATATTGCTGTTGTGCATGATCACACTGGAGATATGAAATGTTGGTCCTACTGTAACCGATAGTAAAGTACCCACAGATTTTAACAGAGCAAGGTTTCACAGAGAATATTGACAGAAGGAGCTTCACCAGCTTATCAACTGTTATAACTTGAGACATACAGTACAAAATGCACAGCGAAAATAATTGTTTCTTTCTCCAGTCCAAAGCCATAACATGGATTAGAAGTGAGAAAAGATTACAGTCTAGTCACACTGTGAGAGTTGGTAGCAAGGTACTGGCACAAAGATTTGTTAACGACGCACAACGCAATCAGATCCATACTATGAAGACATTTGACATACTATCTGCAGATCAGTGAGCACGTTGTCGAACAGCCACCTTTCAGAATACAAAGTCAGCACTTAATTTTGGCAGACAGCATAGTGTGTTCCTATGGAAACAAGCTCATTACTTTTTTTCATTTTAGGTTTCCTTTTATTCCTGATTAATCTAAACCAAGCTGAGTATTTCGGCTATGAAACTGACAGAGCTTAGAATCAGAACATGTGAAGAAAAACAGTTTCTTAGATCATCTATTCCACTTATTTGTTCAACACAATTAGACAATTAAATAAAATTAACCAGGAATGTTGTTGTTAGATAAATTATCAAGAGACTATTTTGCATCCCTCCAGTATTTCAAACACAACAGCCAGTACCTCAGGGGGGAAAAAAAAAACAATGCTTGTAGAAAACTATTTGTAATTTCCTACTACTCACTAACTCTGCCTACAGCATGGGGCTATGGCAAATTAAAGATGGCAGACATTACCAAGATGTAGGTGAAATACTGTTAGTCATATATTCCAGCAGAGAAGTAAACTAAAACTTACACATCATTAGCAATTAGGAACAGTAATTTTGTTTCTAATAACTCTGAAATAATGTAGGTTTTGGTCTACTCTTAATGAGTGAACCTGCAAGTCATGTTGTTTAATTGAAAATTAAACATGAAAAGATCTGGAAACAGCATCAAATATACATACTGGTTTCAGACACAATTTTAAGAGCTGATAAAATATTATCAGGACTTAGAAAACAATACAAATATATAAAGACAGTATACATCTACTATTTCAGTGAAACAGCTAAGATACCAGTAGCTTTTTACTTCATAGGAAAGGAAAGACAAACATACAGTGTAGAGTTAAAAAACCCCTCAATTCTTCTGAAGCACAGATTGTGTGATTATAATGAAAGAGTCCTTACACTGTAGGTTAAAAGAGAAAGAAAAACAATCAAAGAAAACAAAACACTTGGCAAAGAAGTTCTTATTTTAGAAAGCGCCTGAAAAGGTTTATGTTCCTGTGATACACTATGTAATCTCCTTGACTGGTAAAAGAGGACCATTCTGAGGCAAAAAGGAAGAAACAGAAGACCTGTTAGAGCTCCTACTGCTGCATGCACAGTGGTACTCACCACCACAGTATCTGCGACTATGCCATATCTACAGAAGTAAAATGCTGTGTATTTATTTTCAGTGTTCTTGAAGTCCTCAATATTTGTAATGAGATTTCAACACTAAGCACTGAAGTTAAGACCCTACTCTTTTTTCAGGCTACAGCAGTACCAATAGTGTTCTATGCTGTCAGAGATACCCAGAAAGTACTTGAGAGGTCTGTAATCCTACCCTAGAGATCTACTGATAAAAATACCATACGCACGTACTGCTACTACCTCCTCAAAGTCTTATTATCAATAAATACTAAAAGGAAAATACTCAATCACCAACATCTCCTTCAAAAAGAGGAATATACAATGAAATATATATAATGAATATGCTGCCAGCGTGTAGTCATCGAACACACGAATATCCCCCCCACTTCCTTCCAGATTCATATACACCAGGTGACACTCTGAGAATTTAGTCATCCTAACTCTTCTTTTTCCCACTTTATATCTACCTCCTTTCTGAAATATTAGTATGTGACTCTGAGCCTTTACTTTATAAGGAGTCTCTCATTATTTCAGCTTAACTCTAGTTTTTATATACTAATACATACTTTTTCAAATCTTTTTACCAATGCTGCTTTCTCTGGAGATTTGAAATGTTACATGTCTTCTTTGGGTTTTTTTCACCATAATTTTCACCTTTTAGTGTCTCATTGTAGCATGTAAACAAACACACAGCCCTAAAAAGCGTATTTTTATGGAAGCATAGCGCCTGTATTCAGCGCATCTTTCAGCCATCCTGAAAAAAATCCAAGAAGAAATGGTTGATAGTAGTATTTTAAGAACAAAATTCCAGGAAGATAAATATGGGAGGTTGGAAAGAATCTCCTTTCCTTTGTTCCACAGGAAGAAAGCATATTTATTGAAACTTTGCTTCAGATTTGCATAGACCAGTTTGAATAGATTTGCCATTTACACAAAGGCTAAAGTACCTGACAAGCTGTAAAAGGCCATTTAGGCTGAAAAGGTGATGAGACATCAATTCACTGCCTCGCTGCTGTATCCTCCACCAGGTATGGTGGTTAAGGCCGTCAGTATTATATTGTAACTGGGATGAAATTTAACGAATGGAAATGCTTTACTCTGCACCTGGAACAGATTAACACTGGACAGAAGTTGAAACTGGGAGAGGAGTGGCCGGAGAGCAGCCCTGCGGAAAAGGATCTGGGGGTGCTGGTGGGTAGCAGGCTCGACAGGAGCCAGCAGTGTGCCCTGGCAGCCAGGAGGGCAAACCCCACCCTGGGTGGCCAGTCAAGAGCCGGTCAAGAGAGGGGATTATCCCGCTGTACTCCATGTTGGTGTGGCCTCACCTGGAGCACTGTGTCCAGTTCTGGGCCCCACAGTTTAAGACGGATGTGAAGGTCCCCAAATGCGTGTGGAGGAGGGCAGCAAAGCTGGTGAAAGGGCTGAAAGGCATGTTCTCTCTGAGGGGTGGTGAGGACCTTGGGCTTGTCCAGTTTGGAGAAAAGGAGGCAGAGGTGCAACCTCATTGCTCTCAACGGCTTCCCAAGGAGGGGAAGCAGAGAAGTGGAAGGCTGGTCTCTTCTCTCTGGGACTCAGTGATAGAACGCATAGGGGTAGTTCACAGCTGCCTGAATGGAGGTTTAGACTGGACATAAAGAACCATTTCTTTACCAAGAGGGCGGTGAAGCACAGGAACAGGCTTCCTAGAGAGGTGTTTGAGAGGTATTTGGACAATGCCCACGGTCTGATTTGTGTTCTTTGCCTCTCAAGCTATTACCATCCACCTCCAGAGAGCATAGCATCTGGCTCCATCTTCCCTTTATCCTCTGATTATCTAGTTATAAATAGAAGTAAGACCTCTGCAAAAAGGCGTCTCTCTCCCAGGCTTGAACACACCTAGTTTCTCCAGTCTCTCTGTACACATCCTGTGCTCCAGCTCTGAATGTCTCAGTGGCCTTTCACTGTACTTGCTCCCAGTATTTTTCTTGTAATGGCGAGACCAGGTGCAGTCTTACAAATGCCAAATAAAAGGCAAAGACGCTTCAATTCCGTGGGCCTGTTGGCTGCAGTCTTACAAATCAATCCCAGGATGCAACTGACCCTCTTTGATGCAAGGGCATACTGTTGATTCACATTTAACAACTTCTCCATCATGATCCCCAAGTCTTTTTCTGCAAACCCAATCAAGACAAATTCTTGTGGCAGACTTTGTATTATCCAGATTTCAAAAGAGAAAGTCGGAGAGACCTCCAACTAAAACAGAGCATGAATACAGAAAGTAGTTAGAGGAGACATCTAGAATTTGCTAATTCAGGAAAGTCCTTAACAGACAACGAATAGAGAATTTTAAGAGACTGCAGGGCCATTTCAGGCTCCACTCCTTTACGAGTTGTCGGTTAATGCAAAGCACCACTTTGAAAAGTAGTATCGTTATTTATACTTTGTACAGAGAAGATCACCGTTTCTGTATAGCTTATTTTGTAATACTTGTGTTATAATACTTCATATGAATACGTACAAACACACAGAGAGAATTTAACAGTTTAATAACAGAGCAGTTGAAATCAGAACATTGTGATGCAGCACGGAAAGGATTATATTCTTAGCAACATCCTGCAAGCAATTTACTGAAATAAAAAAATGCAGAGACAGTCTTTATGAAAATAAAGGTACCACCATCTCTTATCTAATAAACTCTCTATCCTTCTGAGAATGGCTAGTCAGTAATGTGATGCCAACAAACGAAGAAGGTATTTCCACAAACACCCTCAAAGAAAACAAAATTACTAGAGACAATCATAAAGCATTTGAGACATGCATGTTCAAATGTTTAGAAACAAGAATCTTGTCAAGCTCAAACAGAAATCTCTGATGACAACACAAGTACACATATCAAAATTTCATCTACCTACTAGCACGACAGTAACATGCTGCTTTGTGTCTTAAAAGATTAGAAAATGGGATTGGACTTCAGTATATGTCCTCTGGGCAAGAAGGGGACATGGCCAATTATGTAGGTGAATGCACTTTATCCCTGGGAAAAAAAATGCTGTGCTTGTGAAGTACACTGAATGAGGGCACAGCTGCTTGTCAAGTTTTTCTCTGTAGAAAGGAAGCTATTGTAGACAGAACACACTATTAGAAAAGAACGTTCAGTAAAACCATTTAGTACGGTTATGCCACTGGCCAGGAACCACCTGGCACCCCTACCGTAAATTGAGCAAATGTGAGTTACGCTATTTCCAGGTGCTAACAATAGCATATAAACAACTGAAAAAGTCAAAACTGGAAATAAAGGGCTATTCCAGGGTGGATGGGTATGGGGTGGTTTTTTGTTTGTTTTGGGGTTGGCTTTTTGGGTTTTGTTGGGTTTTTTTTTTAATTTTAGGAAAGGGTGAAGGCACACAGAACTTAAAAATGTTCTGCAACACAGGAAGTTTTTTTTGTCAGTTCTGAAAAGCTTGGGGGACTGCATAGCTTACAAAGAAAAGATTATTTCTGAAGCTTTTAGCCAAAAGCCAAAATCTATTTTTCAGCAGAGCTGATGTTAACATTATACCTCACCAGAAAATAGTGTCATTTGAACAGGCGAAAGTGATAAGGCAGTGCAGAAAAGTTATGACATTCTTTAAGACATATTAAAATGTATTAAGCATAAGAAGTTTAAAAAATTCTACAATCTAAAATGAATCAGTTTGTAGTATCTCAGAAACAGTAAGTTGTTTCTAAACGTTTCCCTCATTTCTAAGTCCTGCACTAACTTCCCTAAGTAAACATTTAGAATAATCTGATCCCACTGCAGAAGAGGGCGAGCAGTGTTTTGGAGTAGCTAGCCACTATAAAAATCAGCCAAACCATAGCTCACTCTAAATTGAAACATGCTAGCTATTAATATACTTACTGTTAAAATGGTTGTTGGCAAAAATGCAGAAGCAAAAATAGAAATTTTAACATGTTTAAAATGAGTTGGTTTTTTCTCCATCTTTTTTTTTTCCCCTCCAAGATAAAAAAAAAAAAAAAAAGAACAATATGATGGCTTTATCTTGAGCAGGGAGGCAAATGACCTTTTACTCGAAAAAATCTCACAAAGTATCATCTTTCTTGCATAAAGCCAAAAGTATGTGGATGTCAGGACAGTTGCAAAGTGTTCCAAGTTTGCCATGGAAACAACACTCTTATTTCAAAATAATACAACTGCTCACTGTGGACTATTGGCATGAAAGTTCCCAATCCAAGCTCATTGACAGCTTGTGGAGTGGACAGATGAGGCATGGAAAATATTTTAAATTAGTTCATTTATCTTGCTGAGACATGGGAAGAGACAGAATTTTTCATGTTTATAGAAAAAAGCAGAGGGAGAGCGAGAAAGAGAGGGGAAAAAGGAGAAGTGGGAAAAGTGGGGCATTAAAGGTCGGTAAAAGGGAGAGGAAAGGAAGAAAAGGGGGGGAGGGGGAAGAGGGGAAAGGAGGAGAGGGAGAGAAAGGGGAAAAAAGTTTGGGGAAGGGGAAAGACAGAATCTTTTTAAATAAACTATTACCAGTTAAGGTAAATTCCACACACAATGCATTTTTTGTTCATTAGAAAACATACACCCCAACACTAGCTAAACTTGCAGATGTTTTTAACTGGTTTTGATCTTCTCTCCACAGTTTTCAGATAAAAAACACTGGTTTTTATTACTACATTAAACACATGCAGATTTAAATTGTTGTGTGCTAAGGACTCAGATTATAGATATTTTTCAAATGTGAGGCATAATTCCACCCACATACCACAGAAATTACGCCATTCACATCCAAGATGAAGAATACAACAGATTAAGTACTTAGTTAGTGCCGAGTATCTTATTGTCATGGATGTTATTGGAGCGCAAGACATAGCCAGAGAGATGGCTGAAAGGACAGAGTAACATACTGCAAATCATTGTTCCTGAGATTCCAACAGTTGCTAAGAATATGATTCTGACAAACATAAACAGAGATAGGTTTCCTCCTCCAGCTCTGAATCTGTATCACTCTATGATAGTTACAGCTACAAAGGCAGCTTAGTACTGTGCGAAACTCATATAAGGGCCAAACATACCTGACATGTACACGTCCAACTTCCATGAGAAGCAGCTCACATGGGAACCTTGCCACAAACCATGGCGTATATGGAAATTTACAGAAGAACACAGAATTCTTTTCTATCAGAATAATGAGCAAACATTACAAAGGACTGTAATTACTGATTGTTTCTGCAGCATCAGTTCTAATTCCATATATAGAGAGGCTTTGAATCCTACTTACTTATCGGAATGTAAGATACTATTCTAAAAGCAAATTCAAAGAGAATGTGAATAAAAACAAATATGCATGTTAGTTATTTTCAACCACCTATGGATAACATACGATTATGTTTTGTACAGCTATTTCTTGTATGCAACTCAAATTTTGCTTCATATGGAAATATAGATGTTTAATTTTTTATTTTTAATTTATTCAGTATGTCTTTCTCTTTACCCAGCTTTTCAGGCACAGTGATTACGCTTGAAGGAGGTTACTTTTCCTCGCATCTTTATCTTTGACATTTTTCATTTTCTAATTTCCCGCTCTGGGAAACGCTTCACCTTCTTGATGGACATGTAATTGATTTGTTTAATGTTAGGATTTAGCAAGCACTGCCATTGAAAGGCAAGCTGTACTCTCGCCCATTGTGACCCCCAGTCCAATAAAAACATATTACAAAAAGAAAATTTTTAATTTTTTACCTGTCCAGTGCGTGGACTGACCCATCTGTTTGGTCTAAGTGGACCCATTCAGCATATAAACCATTTTGTTCAATTCTAAAATACCGTTTTTAGCTCCTATGCCATCTGGCTGCACACTTTCCCAGAAAGCATCATCTCTCACCATAAACTGAACTTTATTAAATTATGAAGCCTTGGCCTCTGGACCCACTGGCCCTGTTGCCCATGGTATAATTTTAAGAGCTTCTTTTCTTCTCTTTCTGTATCAAAAACCTTTTGTTTAATGTGGGACTTATTCACAGGGGAATAAATTGCTAACTACAGATTTAATTTTAGAGGTCTTCTTTTAAAGTTCCCTACCAAATGCTGTATCAGCAACAATACGTAGAAAAGTACAAAAGCCCAATATTTAAAAAGTCACAGAACAGGAAGAACACCTAGCATATAGTTTGACTTTTGATACCAATTTTCAAAACTTCTTTCTGAGTAGTTAGACTTCTGGAAGATATTCTTTCTCTCCACACAGTGCATCCAACTCTTGTGTTAATGGACCATTAAAAGATGCTTCATTGTGTCTTAATGGCATAATACATTATAAAAGTCAGGTGAAGGAATGAATTACACCTCTCAATCTAAAGACATGTCATATAAAAGGCCATAGCTGATATTTCCAGAAAGAAATATAACAACAATTTGCTAACATAGTACTGCCAAGTAATAGGCGATTTTTTGAAAACTTGTCTATCATAAAGATTTTTCAAAACCTGTCCACAATTCAATTAAATTATTTATTAAACTATAATCTGACTTGAACTTCTGACACTGATTTGAACATGTCATTTTTATGTCTAAGCATCTTAATAAATCATCGGAGCAGACACGTATAATATTTCAAAGCATAATTTAGTTGCTTTAGCTCCTTAATACCCTTTTAATGACCCAGTGGATCTATGTGTGATCTCTAAAATAATTTCTAAATGCTTATGCAGGAATTGAGACAGCACACAAAAGATTCCCCAACTCCATGCATTGTCCATTTGTTACACAAAACATAGTGTCTCAGCACCAGAGAAAGAATGATGTGGGTATTTGGATTTGAAGTCTCACAATAAAGTACAGCTAATAGAGTGATACGGAGGCACTCATGATATCCAAGTCTTCTGGGTAACTGAATCATTAATATACTTATTTGCATAGGTCTTTGCTATATTAACACTAATAAACCCCTGTGATTTCTGTCTCTTGAGGGCACACACACAGTCCAAATCTTCCTATACAGTGTACTTGGCTCAGCACCCTTAGGAGAGCATCCCGTCCCTGTCTGAGGGTGCTCACCATAGCCTGAGATCGCACAGGAGGCAACACTGAACATCTGTGTCACACAGAAAAGAAAAAAAATCACTGGAAGCAAAACTGAAGAGAGCCTCTCAGACTCTTGGGAATTCCTGTAGTGCAGTCAAGTCCACAGATGATATAACTGTTACTTCTGCACACCACATTGATGGGGTAGACATAAATCTCCATAAGGATGGTTCACCTTTCATTTATAACTTCATTACAAATAGCAGCTTCAGCAGTGAGGAGGAAACACTAGTAAATTACAATTTAAAATACTTGGGGTTTAACTTTTCACAGAACTATTTCTAGCATAACAAAGGAAAGAATCAGAATCCTAGAATGGTTTGAATTGAAAGAAACTTTAAAGACCATCTAGTTCCAACCCCCTGCCATGGGCAGGAACACCTTCCACTGGACTAAGTTGCTCAAAGCTGCATCAGCCTTGCCTTGAACACTTGCAGGGACGGAACATCCACAGCTTCCCTGGGCAACCTGTTCCAGTGTCTCACCACCCCTCAGATTAAAGAATTCCTTCCTAATACCTAATCTAAATCTGGAAGTTGAAAAAGGGAAACAGTACAGAATCTTTGCTATTTTTAGGATTTGAAGTATATTTCGTTGCTTTCATTGCGTCACTCAGAAATACTCATTTTTTTACTTCAGTCATTTTACTCCACTACTTAACTAATTTTTATTTTTTTTAACTAGTGGTTAACAACCGGTTTTTAAGCTATCAGGAAGTTTGCCCAGAGAAACACATAGTGGAAGTTCACACTAAGTTCTCAGAGATATGTATCAGTAAGTCAGAAAAAGGCTAAGACCATAAACAATTAAAAAGGAAAAGGAAAATTATTTTCTCCTGAAGTGTCATTTTTATCAATTTTATTATATTCATAATTCATTCTAAAAACAGTAATCCTTTGTTCCTTGATGCAAATGCTAAGTAAAAGTGGAAACTCTTGTCAATGCCCTCTACATCATTTTGCCCCGGAGATACTGGATCTAAAGCACTGTGTGACCTAGAGATGAAAATTAATGATAAGTAAGTGATGATGAGTTTAGCTATCAGCAATCAGGCAAACAACCAGTTTGAACAAAATCACTTCACTGAAAATTTTTGAGGAGTCCTAGAAAGGGCATTCTGGGATCACTGTGATGAGCTACATCAAGCCAGTTGAGATTTTTTGGATACCTCATCTACCACAGCTGTTGCCACATTTCCACTGCCAGAAATTATGACTCTATATAAACTATAATGAACTACAAGAATTTGTAAGACTAGTCTGTATCAGTTTGATTAGCCTTGTTTTATTGCAGTGAAAATGGAAGAAAGAAATAGATGTATTCTTACAAGCTACTTATATATACTTCCTTACTTATATACTTACTACTTAACACTTTGCTCAATGAAATGATGGATTTTACAAAGCGGTTTGTAGATGAGTTCCAGAGACTTTTTGTGAAACATACTCCTGAAAGAGCATATGTAAGGTCATGATGCTCACTGTGATAATTTCCAGACATGTTCCTTGGCTAATTTTTATCTGTAATGTACTGTTTTCATTAACTGAGGCCGTCTCAACCTGAGTGCTTCACTCTGTCTATGAGCACAAACCTAACAGCTTTTAACCTTAAGAGGATCTTTGCTTTCCTTGAAGATTACTCTCTTGATGACTACTTCTCCATCAACAGCAATATGAGAAAAACTAGTAATTGTCCTCTTTTGACTTAATGACCTCTGTAATTTGTCAGAGACACAAAAACCTCACAAGTACGGGTTAAAGGAAAAGTGACTATCTAAGTAAAGCATCTCTAGGAACTTTTAAACTCAAAATACGTGTTATTTTTCAACGTTACATCATCATATTTTTACATAAGCTACTTGGTCCTCTCATTTGTCAATACAAGGTATTATAAATATGATTGCATTATGTGCAGTGATCTTCTATCTATCCTTTATGAAAAACTAACAACTTGAGCAAATTCTTTGTCCTTAGCAGCATTTTTCATAACTGACTCTCAATTCTTTCCTTCAAATATACTCCCTAAAGCCCATCAAAAGATGGTAGGATGCATAAAAGAGTGAATAAAAGTATAATTTATTAAAGCTGTGTACTCAATGACTACCATCAAGACTAGCAAAGTAGTTGTAAATATCCAATCAGGTATTCTCATTTCAACTAGTATACAACATGGCAACAAAAAGCAAGCAATCAAAGCCTTGATGAAAGAAACAGTCAGTAGTTCAAAACTGTTGGGGGTGGGGAGGGCCTGGATATGTATGCTCTCTGTTTGTTTATGCAATGTTCAGTATAATTTAATAAAGTCTGTTCTCAGTGTTTAGGTAATTTCCATGCACGGTCAAGTTAGTTCATAAGTCTAATAGCCTTCCCATGCTATGTGGATTTTGCAGCATTAACTTTCAGCAGACCAAGGACAGAGAATCAAAAGGTGTAATAAAGAGATTATTGTGGTTCATATTAGTGAAAAGAAGACAGTATGTATTTCAGTGCTCTCACTAAAGCCATTTACATTTAAGTACTGTAGAAACATCGTGTTTAGAATAAATATTGTTCATCATGCATTGGCTGGGCATTATTTCTGTTCCTTGCTGTATGCTGGAGAAAAATGATACTGCTTTTCCATGATCAGGTAAAATTTCTCCACATTAATTTTTGCTGATTTTTCAATTCAGCAAATATGAGGAAAAACTAACATGTAGAAAATACATCCAGTACAACTGTATATAATTCTTATAGCAGATATTAAGACAGAAGGCTTTCTCACTGCAAAAAAACCCAGAAGTAATCAACACTATGGATTTAAATAAATTTTGGCGTGCTTATCCTCTTACTTTTCCAATCTGCATGAGGAAGGAAGTACACTGAATTACACATCACTGTGTTTTCACTCAGCATGAAGAAACTTCATATTGAGTTTAGCATTCAGGCACATTTACTGCAGTGGAATCAGAGTAGTCGCACTGTCAGAGAAGAGGATTTGTTCAAGAAAAGGCATATGTTTTACCAAATACTTTTGGAAGATGCAGCAGGCAGATGAAAGGTCCCTAAACGGAACTCGGACAGTTATTACTTGCTTAGTGGCTACATCTCAGGCAAAGTACACAGCACAGGTACTCTGCCTGGATGTTACAAGAAGTGACAAAGGAACAGATGCCTTTTAGCAGTCGGGCAGGTGTTAGAGCTGGCACGTGAACTGTAAGTTCTGTAAGTCTAGAAATACGACTTTGTGCACCTGTAACGTCTCCTCACTTTTCCGAGTTTTTCAAGGAATTAACCCAACATATCTGAAACCTGACCCAGGACGCTTGAGTTTGGCACAACCCAAAGATCTTCATCAGGGCAGAGTATCGACCACAATACATATTATTTCACTGCTAAGATCTCATGAGGTTTCATTTGCTCATGCTGACACTGCCTTAGCACTAATAACTCATTAGTCTGTAAGGCAAATTACTGAGACCATCATGTAATCAGCATGTACAATCTGAAATACTTGGTTTTGCCACAGTGTTTGCTTTAAATTACACAGCAGGATAAAACATTTAAAAAAAAAAAAGAAAAGATCCAACAGCAAACCACCACAAGATTGAAGTGTGGAGCTTCAAACTAGAGCAACCATAATTATTACCTTCAAGTGATTGTAAACATGCAGAAACAACAATATAACTGATGATTAACATGACGATGAGTATGGTAATGAATAACCTCATCTGTGCTTTAACTCAGGACAAAGAGAAAGATACTGAAAGATAAGATCAAAACTATCAGATAAAAATGGATAACTACATCGCTCCTTGATGCAGTGATATCAGTGACACAAACCCCAGAGGTCTTCAGGAAGACCTCTAAGATAAAAATTCATTTTTCAGGTCGCAACAGAATTGTGCATTGAAACAAAAAGAATCTCTATGTTTTAGCCAGTAACTCAGGAGAATGTAGAGAGACACCTATGCATATAACCAAAAATTTTTTAATTAGAGAATCTGAAAATACACACTCACCTATGTTCTACCTATCTGTTTTCATCTACAGTATTTCCATATTCTCTGCAAGTCTGATGTAGAACCCCAGGTGTCTATCTTTAATGCAGTGAGGCAGTGCATCTGCTCAAATGCATAATGCTGTTTTCTGCCACAGTGAATTTCTAGCAAAACAGCTTTTTGTGAAAACAGAATGCTTTGAAGAGAATATTGAAATAAAGGAAAGATGCTGGCTTTGCTTCAGCAAGACTGAGAATATTTTAAGTAACTATTATGTGTTTTCATATGTCTCTCTTAATTTGTTGTCTTCATTAATGAATGCAGATTTCATAGCCATTTTTCTCCATACTAGAAAATATTTTCAAACTTTGACTAATGAAATGTCCCTGTAAATCTGCATTGAAAATTAAAAAAAGAGAATAAAAAAGTTCCTAAATTTGGTAAATCAGTAGTTTTTCTAGATATAAATGCTGTAAATTTTCTGTTCCATGAAAAACAACCGACCAAAGTCACTGATTGATAGACATAGCTTACTCAAATGGAATGCAATGTCAGAGAAATGAATTAATATAACCATATTTTAGAAGGATGATATAGCTATTTCTGGGGTGAAAAAAGTACATGAAAACTCACCCTAGGCCCTGTTTTGCCAATGATTTAGTCCATGGGCCTACAGAGAGGATATCACAAGTCCTTTTAGACTCCACGTTCATGCAAGTCCTTCCAAAACAAAGGAGGAAGGGAGGCATTGCACATCCAGTTTTGCTCCATGTGATAAGCAGCTGTAGAGTACACTTGGACATTGAGTTTGGAAGGATTCACCTATGCTCAGGTTTAGACACAATCTGTGACAAGGCTTGTTCCATTTACGAAAGCTTAAACACTAATTTTCCCAATAACCAGAATTATTTTTATAACATAAAACAAAATCTAGCTTTTGATCTTGTCAACAATTTAAAAAGGCAAGTGTGAAGATATGCACATAAGAAACTTTTAATGTTCATTAACATCTGAGTAATTAGGTACAGCCTGCAGTGGAACAACCTACTTCTTGATAAGATTTTCTGTAGCATGCACCAGTGGTATAATATTTTAGAAAATAACGTCTGCTTTAGGTCCAGCCATGCTCTTTTTTGCATATCCAGGAACAGGAGAAAAATTCACAGCACCCAAGTCAGTGAATATAATTTTCCCAAAAGATGCTTAGTACTTTGCAAAATCTTTCCATTCAATAGAAAGACATTAAGCCTGTGTTGGCCTTTACTACACCTACACAATCATGTGGTAAGTGCTGTTACTGTTTGTTGGGCTGTAGCTATCTGCGAGATACCTAACTGGGACACTTCACCTATTTCTACTTGTGTTCCAGAAGAACTGTTGCCTCTCCAGCGTGTTTACGAGAACATCAAGATTGCTAGCTTTGGAATACGACTTTGTACTGTTCCTCAGCTCAGAAATTGGGATAATTCCTTAATAATTCTCTTAGGAAGACATACAATAGGGAAGGTGGTCTGGCATATGTAGGGAATCACCAAGAGAGAGAGAGTTTCTAAGTTGTATTTGAGGGCTGTATATGCTCCAGCTCTGCTACAGGTAGGACATTTCCTCCCACCGGCAAGCATACCAGGAGACACACAGTAGAACAAGGTAAGTTAACACTTACCTTGGGTTTACTACCTGAGGAGGAAGGGAGAAGGACCAAGAAACTGCACCTCACTGAAAGAATGAGTCAGCAGAGGTTGGTATAGGACACTAGACAGAACAGGTCAGGATGGGCCCCTCAGAGAAGCAACAGTGCTGCAGCCAGCACACCACCAAAGAAGAGGTGCTGGGGTGAGAACACTCTAGCTGCCACAATTGAGTGAACTTCAAGTGTTCATGTTACAGGGAGTCTAGTTCTCAGTTTTACAATGTTTCCTGCAAATCCTTGATGCATCCCTGCAGTAACATCTGCCCAAACTTACTTCCCTAGCTTTCTTACAAAGGTTGTGCTCAGTCCTCTGCTTCTCCTATTATTAGATAATCTGTATTGCAGCAATTATTATTAGAGGCAAACCAACAGTTTGACATTTTAAGAATTTGGCACAGTAGAGAAGCACACTCTTCATGTGAAGAAACTATTGTTCAGCCCATTTGGCAACCCTTGCACTACACAAAATCATAGAGTGGTTTGGGGTTGGAAGGGACATCTACAGATCATGTAGTTCCACGCCTGCTGTGGGCAAGGGCATCTTCCACTAGATTAGGTTGCTCAAAGCCCCATTTTAAATTACCCCTTGTGCTATCACTACAGGCTGTTATAAAAAAAAATTCCCTCTATCTTTCTTATAAGCCCCCTGTAAGTAACCGAAGGCCACAATAAGGTCAAACAGGGCTCCCTTTCCCAGGGAAGGGAGATTTGCTTTGAAGGACACAGCTAGATACTGTTACGGGAAAGTCCACAAAAAACTTTGGGCAGAAAGGTCTGACTTTCAGGCAGCTGGACCCTACCAATAATCACAAATAGATGCAACACCCTAGTCTTAATTTATAGACTGCTTTGGTTGGGTTATTGGCTTGAACCCAAACAAATTTCATATGCATTCTTCTGTTTTAGAGGCAGCTACTCCAGCTTTGATTTCAAGATCAGAGCTAGGATACTCTTGTTCTAGTCATCCCTGTGAGACTAGATGTCTTATTTCCAACCCTATGGCAACTATTCCAGCACAATTCCCTTCCTGCTTCCACGCTTGCTCCTCCCCTTCTCTTTTTCTTCCCTCCAAAAGATGAAAGAGATTTACCTACCGTAAGCTGTAATTTGCAAGTAGCATTAAGTACTAGACACAACATAAGGCAGTTGTGATATTGACACAACAGATCTCTGATAAATTGCAAATTACTCCCCTATTTGAATGAGCTCCAGTTTGAGCAGCAGTATATTCAAAATTGGCTCTTCATTGATTTGGTATCTATGCTACTGACTTGCAATGTGAATTTGAGGAAAGCAGAATTTTACACCATAATTTAAGTTTATTTTTCATGCTTGGATGGCCAGGATATTTCTGTTTTATCATTATAAAATGTACAGAATATATTTAACTTAAATAGACGTACAATTCTTAAAGAAATCCAGCGGTATTCTCTCACAGGCCTGTCTTTAAAAACAACGTCTTAATTCCATTCTAAAATCATGCTAATGTAGCACCTCACAGGACATGAAATCCATATGGCTTAAGAGATCTCAGATTTATTAAATAAGGTAGTTTTTATGACTAGTGATTTTAACTTCATGTCCAAGTCCCTAATTAACACACCATAACAGAGCTAAGAGCTGTATTTTCAATAACACTGTGATATCGAACAAAAGCAGAATTTATCCATCAATATAATATCTTTTTAAAGGATGGCTGGTTTTGATAGCTTGAAAAAACAACCTATCTTTTTATTTTCTTACCACAAGTAGGAAATTCAAAAGCCTCTTAAAAGAAAGGAAGCATTTCAGTATGGACAGTTTTGAAAAAAAGTTCAATAGCAACTGTTAGGAACAACAGCACAATAAAAATTCAGTAAGAGTGCGAATGGAATATAAACCACATATAAAGGGGTTCATGATCTCTGAAGTGCTAAATGCTATTGTTTCAAAGGCCATGGCTCCTACAAATTTTAGATAGTATATTTCTACTACCTGCATAAAGAAATAGGAACTGGGCAACTCTGAAAGAGAACAGAAAAGAAGATATGAGACTGTGCAAGTAGAATAAATAAAATATAGGGTGAATAGAAGATATAAACAAATAAATAAACAGAACAGAAGGGAAAAAAGACAAAAAAGGCAAGAAAATAAAAACGTACTATGGATAAAACAGATCACTACTGCTGCTAGTGAAAATAATGAAAAATAAATATTGAAATTGAGTAACCAAAATTCATCTTTAAAATGGTATAAAAACATGGAAAGGCAACATTCAGAAGTGATGATTACGTTATATATTCAGGAATTGACTAGCATCTTGCACAGTCCATGACCCAGCTATGACTGTCTGCACTGTGGGACACAGGACATTGTTCTGCAAGACTAGCCCCATGGCATGAAGTTTCCTGCTGCCCTTGCGTGAATTTGGCTGGAGTCCTTGTTTGTGCTGTAATACCAAAAGGATATAAAACTGATAGAAGTTTAAATGAGTAATTGTCCTTTATGCCTTCCACCTCCTCAGACATGGCAAGCCTTTCATAGAGAACATCTAGATTCTGTTCTTCAGTATCTGGAATTCCTAATGATGGGCTAATGCTACTGCTCACCCAAACTTTTAAACTCTCTAGAGGAAATATGACTCAGACAAAAGCCTTTTAGCAGTGGCTTTACTTCACCTCCACCTAGGGTTTTGGTATTTTCATAGAATCATAGAACGGTTTAGGTTGGAAGGGACCTTAAAGATCATCCAGTTCCAACCCCCCTGGCCTTGAACACTTCCAGGGATGGGGCCTCCACAGCTTCCCTGGGCAACCAGTTCCAGTGCCTCGCCACCCTCAGAGTGAAAAAAATATTCCTCATATCTATTCTAAGTCTACCCTCTTCCAGTTTGAAGCCATTGCCCCTGATCCTATCACTACATGTCCTTGTAAAAAGTCCCTCTCCAGCTTTCCCATAGGCCCTGTTCAGATACTGGAAAGCTGCTATAAGGTCTCCGCAGAGCCTTCTCTTCTCCAGACTGAACAACCCTAACTCTCTAAGCCTGTCCTCAAAGGAGAGGTGCTCCAGCCTACTGATCATCTTCATGGACCTCCTCTGAACTTGCTCCAACAGGTTCATGTCCTTCATATATTCGGGGCTCCAAAGCTGGACATGGTATTCCATGGTGTCTCACGAGGCTGGAGGCACAGAATCACCTCCCTTGACCTGCTGGCCATGCTGCTTTTGATTTTGAGCTTCCAGGATGTGCCTGTCTGGTATACTCATCATGAAGAGTTCTGCAAGCTAAGCATCTGATCTCTCTTGAGGTCAAAATTTAAAAATGGTATTCCTAACTGAAGCCAGACCACACTGTTACTAAAAAAGTATTCCTTCAAAATAAATTTTTCAGAATAATTTTCATAATGCTCACAAGGTGGAGTGTTACAAGGTATATTTTGTGTAGCATTTTGGATGTTAATGCTCTGTGAGTAGTGTCGGCAATTTTCAGTATTTTCAGTAACACCGATACTGGTATCTGTTCTGTGTTTTATCCATGGTATGTTCTCTCTTTCTTATTTGATATTATCCTTTTCCTGCTTGTTGTCCTTCTATTCTGTTGGTTTACTTTACAAATATAAACAATTAACAGTTATGTAAAAATGATAACACTGTACAAATAAGGGAACTACACAGACTGCACTGCAATAATGAAGTGTGAAACACAGTTCTGTGACCATTATTAAAATGCTGGTCCATTGCTGGAAATAATAGCCCAAATCAAACTGAATTTTTTATTTGAAAAAAATGAGAGATCAGCAAACCTTATTTTTCCTACTAAGTCAAAAATACACCAAAAAATGGAGTAAAGAACATTTTGAAAATCTATCACTTGAGTTTAAATAAAGTCAGAAGTCAGCAGCCCCAGCTGTACATAAGTCAGTTAAGCCTTTTTTCCTCATCTGCTAATTGAAACTGCATGACATGATAATTCTTTTAGGGAATTATGAACACTAAGGTACAAAAATTATCTACAGTGATAATACTTTTCCCTCATTATTCAGTGAGATAGGTTGCACCAATTGTTGAAGCTGAAAAATTCTTCTGTATTATATCTGCAGACTGAATATTCTTGGCAAAACCAAGAAATTTGAGGGATGCTCAAATTCAGGATTTTACACAACAGAAGGAATAAGCACAAATGTGGCAAGAACATTGAACATTTTAGCATTATCATGCAGATGATCAAAAAATAGAGAAGTGGCTTAGAATCATTCTGCAATAATTCTTGTAAAGCCAAGACAGCCATAGGACACATCGCATTCTATTTCCTGGTCGGCTGTGAGGGACTGTCAGGTTTGCATTTGTGAGAATTCCAGCTGTATTCACTATTAATTTATATCATTAAGGATAGTTTAGTTTTTTAGACAAAGGCATGCAATTCCTAAGAACCATCATCTTAATTCCCAGCAAAGGCAACACAGCTATTATTTTACCAAATTATTAAGTATCATCAAGGTTTTGAAGATTTCTGTGAGTTGCACGGACATCTCAGGTGACTGAGATACTACTCAGGTGACAATAACAGTCTGTACCACAATTTTCCTTTACATATCAGAATACATATTTTGTCAGAGTAATAGGCTGAATGTGACTGCTGCTTGGGATCACAGTTTACTGCACTGGATATTTGAGTTTCAAAATACAACTTGAAATCCATTTCTTTTTTTAGCAACAAGACCCAAGTTTTGAATGGATTCTGTCTTCAGTGGGTCAGATGACTATAGTGAAACAGTAAGAGGGAATAGGAACTGAACGGCAGAGCAATACAGTCAGTTCTGAGGAACTGATGTCCATACATCTTTTGCAGGGTTATCCTTCAGACTAGCTTGTCTGATCTCTGTATTTTTTCATTGTTTTGTACCAAATGTTTTATGTTACACACAGAAGGTTCTCCCTGTTTTTTTATGCATGGAATTTTAAGGATTGCAAGAACCTTAAGATACTGAGAAAACTACTGTGCAAAACTGATATATTAGCAAAGAGCAATCTCCATTTATTAGAATAATAATCGTAATTTATGCATAGTGGATATATATGAAGTTCTGAAGACACGAAAGAGCACAATGACACCAGATTTCAAGAGAGTGAAAGAAACATAAGAAAAAGTCACAGGGAAGCATGTAGGCAAGCCACAAATCGGATCTTCTGATTTTAAAACTTATACATATACAATCAAATTACCACTGAATTCATGTTTTGAAAATTCCCTTCTTACAAAATGCACATGATAGTGTACCGCTGCCTTAAATAATTCATGTTGACTACAGCAGGTACAGTGTTGCAGTGCGCTGGGTTAACTTTGTCCAGCTGTCAGATGCCCACCCAGCTGCTCTCTCATCCCACCTCCTTAAAAGAACAGGGGAAAAACTGAGATGAAAAAGCTGTGGGTTGAGGTAAAGACAGGGAAATCACTCACCAACTACCATCATGGGATAAAACAGACTTCACTTGGCCAAAATCNCTCCTCCTCCCAGGGTAAACTGCACTCCTTCATTCCTGACTCCACTACCTCCTCTCGCCCACCAAGCAGCGCAGAGGGATGGGGAGCTGGGGTGTTGAGATCAGCCTGTAACAGCTCCTCTTCCTCTCCTTCCTCTTCATGCTTTTCCCCTGCTCTAGCATGGATTCAACCTTTCATGAAGTGCTCCAGTATGGGTGTCCTCTCCATGGGTTTCAGGAAAAGCCCTCCGCTTCAGAAAGAGACTGCTCCAGTATGGGCTCCCCACAGCTGCAATCCCTGACAGAAAACCTGCCCCACTGTGGGCTCCTCTCTACAGGTAGCAGTTCCTGCAAAAGCCTGCTCCTGCTTGGGCTCTCCACAAGCTGCAGCTTCCTTAGGGCATATTTACCTGCTCCAGCATTGGGTCGTCCGTGGGCTGTTGCATGGGTATCTGCTCTGGCGTGGTTCTCCACGTACTGCAAGGGGACAAACTAGTGGTCTCCACAGCCTGCAGGGGATCTCTGCTCTAGCACCTGGAGGACCTCATCCCCTTCCTTCTTCTCTGACCTTGGTGTCTGCAAGGCTGTTTCTCACTGCTGCTGAGCATTGTTTTTTCCTGGTCCTAAGTCTGTCTTCCCAGAAGCACCACTGATGGTTGATGGGTGCAGCGGAATTTGGATAACGAGGTAAAATCTCTGTGCTCAAACAACAATTAAGACTGGCCTTGCTATCTCTTGTGCAGCCCAGGAAAATGGAGACTCACCTGGCCGGCACAGGATGCAGATAAGGAGGGGGCCCTGTGTAGGCACGACAGCCCAGCTTTCCATCAGGGAGGACAAGATAACAGGAACTTGTGTAGTTCTTTGTTCTTCAAAAGGCTACTCTGCCCAATGACTGACCTCTACCTCATTACCTGTGAAATGCATATTAAAGTTGACACCCCTGTGTACGCTAATGAAGATTCTCAAGTTCATGCTAAATGTGTATGACTATAGCACTCGTCTCTCCACCCAAATCATGCTATATGTCACCTAGGGGAGTGAAACCTTGTAATTTGGGGAATAAAAAAATGGAGAAAATGACTGCCAAATTGGGAAAGAAGAATCTGAATTCCTGACGGACCAGTTGAAGGGCTGCGTTCTCTTCCTCCATCCCAGGCAGGGACGCCTTCCTAGGTAAGCGTTGCACCTCTCACCCTCTGGTGAATGTTACCCCCNCCCCGCCCCCCACCCATGGTCCTCCTCCTCCTCCCAGGGTAAACTGCACTCCTTCATTCCTGACTCCACTACCTCCTCTCGCCCACCAAGCAGCGCAGAGGGATGGGGAGCTGGGGTGTTGAGATCAGCCTGTAACAGCTCCTCTTCCTCTCCTTCCTCTTCATGCTTTTCCCCTGCTCTAGCATGGATTCAACCTTTCATGAAGTGCTCCAGTATGGGTGTCCTCTCCATGGGTTTCAGGAAAAGCCCTCCGCTTCAGAAAGAGACTGCTCCAGTATGGGCTCCCCACAGCTGCAATCCCTGACAGAAAACCTGCCCCACTGTGGGCTCCTCTCTACAGGTAGCAGTTCCTGCAAAAGCCTGCTCCTGCTTGGGCTCTCCACAAGCTGCAGCTTCCTTAGGGCATATTTACCTGCTCCAGCATTGGGTCGTCCGTGGGCTGTTGCATGGGTATCTGCTCTGGCGTGGTTCTCCACGTACTGCAAGGGGACAAACTAGTGGTCTCCACAGCCTGCAGGGGATCTCTGCTCTAGCACCTGGAGGACCTCATCCCCTTCCTTCTTCTCTGACCTTGGTGTCTGCAAGGCTGTTTCTCACTGCTGCTGAGCATTGTTTTTTCCTGGTCCTAAGTCTGTCTTCCCAGAAGCACCACTGATGGTTGATGGGTGCAGCGGAATTTGGATAACGAGGTAAAATCTCTGTGCTCAAACAACAATTAAGACTGGCCTTGCTATCTCTTGTGCAGCCCAGGAAAATGGAGACTCACCTGGCCGGCACAGGATGCAGATAAGGAGGGGGCCCTGTGTAGGCACGACAGCCCAGCTTTCCATCAGGGAGGACAAGATAACAGGAACTTGTGTAGTTCTTTGTTCTTCAAAAGGCTACTCTGCCCAATGACTGACCTCTACCTCATTACCTGTGAAATGCATATTAAAGTTGACACCCCTGTGTACGCTAATGAAGATTCTCAAGTTCATGCTAAATGTGTATGACTATAGCACTCGTCTCTCCACCCAAATCATGCTATATGTCACCTAGGGGAGTGAAACCTTGTAATTTGGGGAATAAAAAAATGGAGAAAATGACTGCCAAATTGGGAAAGAAGAATCTGAATTCCTGACGGACCAGTTGAAGGGCTGCGTTCTCTTCCTCCATCCCAGGCAGGGACGCCTTCCTAGGTAAGCGTTGCACCTCTCACCCTCTGGTGAATGTTACCCCCGGGGTGTTATATTATTGTTATTTTTGCTAACGATATTAACCTTAAGTAGTAGCACTATTGTAGTCGGTGAATTTATCAACAGCCCAAGTATCACACTGCCCAAGTTGTAGAAGGCAAAGGCAGGGACTGGGAGAGTGAAGATCTAGGAGAAGATCAAGTACGAGACCATCTGAGGAACCTGAAGGTGAACAAATCCATGAGACCTGTTGAGATACATCCACAGGTCCTGAGAGAACCAGCGGATGAAGTTGCTAAGGAACTTAATTTAAGAAATTGTGGCAGTCTGGTGAAGTTGCCACTGAATGGAAAAGGGGAAATATAACCCCCATTTTTTAAAAAGGGATAAAAGGAAGACACAGGGAACTACAGGCCGGTCAGTCTCACCTCTATGCCTGGCAAGATCATGGAGCAGACCCTCCTGGAAACTCTGCTAAGGCACATGGAAAATAAGGAGGTGATTGGTGTAAGCGAACAAGGCTTCACTAAAGGCAAATCATGCCTGATAAATTTGGTGGCCTTCTACAATGGGGTTACAGTGTTGGTCTATAAGGGGAGAGCAACTGATGTCATCCACCTGGACTTGTGCAAAGCATTTGACCCTGCCCTGCATGACATCCTGGTCTCTAAACTGGAGAGACATGGATTTGACAGATGGACCACTCTTGTGGATAAGCAACTGGCTGGATGGTCACACTCTAAGAGTTATGGTCAATGGCTTGATGTCCAAGTGGAGACCAGTGACAAGTGGCATTCCTCAGGGGGTCAGTACTGGGACTGGTGCTGTTTAACATCTTTGTTGGCAACACGGACATGGGATTGAGTGCAGCTTCTGCAAGTTTCCTGATGACACCAAGCTGTGTGCTGTGGTTGACAGACTGGAGGGAAGGGATACCATCCAGAGGGATGTGGGCAGGCTTGAAAGGTAGACCTATGTGAATGTCATGAAATTCAGCAAGGCCAAGTGCAAAGTCCTGCACGTGGGTCAGGGCAATCCCAAGCACAAATATAGGCTGGGTGGAGAACGCATTCAGAGCAGCACTGAAGAGAAGCACTTTGGGGTGTTGGCAGACGAGAAGCTCAACATGACCAGGTAATGTGCACTTGCAACCCAGAAAGCCAACCACATCCTGGGCTGCATCAAAAGAAGTGTGGTCAAAAGGTCGAGCGAGGTGGAGTACTGCGTCCAGCTCTGGAGCCCCCAACATAAGAAGAACATAGAGCTGTTGGAATGAGTCCAGAGTAGGGCCATGAAGATGATCAGAGGGTTAGAGTACCTCTCCTATAAAGACAGGTTAAGAGAGTTGGGGTTGTTCAGCCTGGAGAAGAGAAGGCTCCGCAGAGACCTCATAGTAGCCTTCCAGTAGTTAAAGAGGGCCTACAGGAGAGATAGGGAGGGACTCTTTTTGTCAGGGAGTGCAGTGAGAGGATGAGGGGTAACAGTTTTACTCTGAAAGAGGGGAGATTTAGATTACATATTGGGAAGAAATTCTTTGCTGTGAGAGTGGTGAGACACTGGAACAAGTTGCCCAGAGACGCTGTGGATGTCTGTCCGTGGAAGTGTTCAAGGCCAGGCTGGATGCGGCTTTAGGCAATCAGGTCTACTGGGACGCGTTCTTGCCCATGGCAATAGGGTTAGAACTAGAGAGTCTTTAAGGTTCCTTCTAAACTAACCAGACCATGATTCTATGACTCTATGATATAGTCATGATGGTCTAAGCATATAAGCAACAGGCATTTTAGACTCTAAAAATTCCTTTTTTCTCTAATAGAGCAACACGTCTACTTAATTTTCAACAGTGCAAATTAAATGCAATATTGTATTAACACTGTATCACAGTGTTAATGGAACTACAAAAGTAAATTACAGCATTTCAGGTTTTTTTACTGGTAATTTTTAGTCACTTTATTGTCACCACTAAACAAAAAAACTGACATCGGTGTAAACAAAATGTAGTGCATATATGTCATGTGTGGTACGATTTCCAGTCCTTTAATTGTTTCAATCATTGGCTTGAAATATTTCATTTATAATATGAACCTAACTAAACTTGTCTCCTAGAAAACTACAAAATCCTCGGTTTTAATTTCACTCAGCCATACATAATATACCATTAATTTGCTGAACTGCAAGTACAGATGATACCTCCTGTAAGAGTACTCTTGCTGTAAAGAAGCAATGTGTAATATATCCTTCAGTCTCAAACAAGCATGAATTAATACAGTTTCTTAGAGAACAGTAATTTTCAGATTCTTTAAAAAAGCCACAGAAAGAATGAGTATTTTAAAAAATTTTATACTTGCTTTTACTAAGTATGAGGTCTCTCCAGAAAAGATTTCACAAAAAGCAGGGCAAAACTGTTTTGCCCACCATATCTAACAAACTACCACTGCAGCTTTTGAAATGAGAGAAAACTGCAAATGTATTATGTGTTGATTTAAAAAGAATAATAACAGCAGACTTACTATATTTCGGAACACTTAGAGGTTTTGTCATTAAATATGGGTCAAAAAATCACTAAACATATCAATGAGTGACAGTCATTAAAATAAATCACACAAAATAGCACTTGTATGATAACACGTTGTGACAGTACTACTGCTTTCATAAATAAAGAATGAAAATTAAACTTTCATAGTAAAATATTTCACTAGGCTAGATTGCAAAGTTTGACATGGTCAATTCATCACTGCAGAAATCAGACAAAGCTCAGTCTGCTGTAGTCAGGAAGCTCGTTATTTCATTAAAATTGTACTGTATCTAGGACTTCAACATTCCTTTTATTAAAAATAATCACCAAGAAGTTGAATGGTAATTGTCAACCTCCTACACTACAATTTGGTTTCCCGTTTAAATGAAGGTTGAAAAGCAAAAAGTAGTCACTGTCAATAAAACTGCATTTGACTTACTGTGTACAGAAAGCAGATGGATAGATTCAAGGAGTAGTTAACAATTTGTTCAGTTATTCAGAGAGATACAAATGCTCTAGAAAAACCTAAACAACATTTTTCAACAGACTTTTTACAATCAAAACTAAAACTACAGGAAGGGTCCATTTTAATTAGTGGTCTGAATTAAAAACAGAATGGAAAGCAACTTCTGAGGGTTTATAGCCCAGTCCTTCATTCTGAGAAGCAATCAGCATGACAGGATCACTTTTACACAGTGTATGAGCTCTAGCATAACACCACTGGGCCTCCAGCACACTTTATTCCCATTGGAAGACCACTCAAGAACTTTATTAAATGGATGGTGGAATTCTTTTTGTCCTTTAGAACCTAAACTTCCTTATTGGTTTTATTGCAACATTGCTCTTTAGCATCAACAATTTGAAGGCTTTACATAGATAAAATTTCTTTTATTATTTTGTAAACTATTCTCTGCATTGAAAAGTTACAGTGTCGAGTGGAACATTACTTGTATTAAAAAAGTTTAAAAAGAAGGCTCAATATTCAAATAAGTAATTTCAAAATTACTAAGAAACAGATTTTGATCTTGCTGACAGGAAATTAGTTTGATTCATCAGTTTAGTCTTTGTGTTTCAACTTGTGTCAATTTCAGACAAGAGTTTTTTTGAAATCTTGAAAATATTTAGGAATCAAAAAAAAATTATTTCCATATTATTTTGGTGGCAACTCCTCTGAAATACTATATCAAATCCCAATAAAATAAAAACAGAATCACAGAACAGAAGCATGGGGGAAAAGATAGAAGCATGTTAAGATTTTTCCTGATCTAGATAGTGTGTCCAGCATTCTACCCAGTCTGTATTCCACTGCAGATGTGAATCCGAGATTTTCTCTTGGCTAGCTGAAGGCTTCCACTGAGATAAAATGAAATGGCACAGAGAGACTGAAAAGCCTATGAAAGCAACACTCAGAGAACCAGCACAAGGCTCAGAGATTCTTAGGAACTTTATGCCATTAGCAATTGGCCACAAAAGAGCTGTTCTATCAGGTAACTTTGTTACATCTAAGCCTAAAGCCCTAATCCTGCACTAGGGATCATACTAAGCCAGGTGCAGGACCCTGCACTTGGCCTTGTTGAACCTCATGAGGTTCACCTGGGCCCACTTCTCAAGCCTGTCCACATCCCTCTGGATGGCATCCTGTCCCTCAGCTCTGTCAACCACACCACTCAGCTTGGTGGCACTGGCAAACTTGCTGAGGGTGCACTTGATCCCACTGTCTGTGTCGTTGATAAAAATGTTGAACAGTACTGGTCCCAGTACAGACCACTGAGGCACACGACTCCTCAATGGTCTCCATCTAGACATTGAGCTGTTCACCACTGCCCTCTGGATGCAACCATCCAAACAATTCCTCATCCACCAAACAGTCTACCCATCAAATCCATCTCTCTCCAATTCATAGAGAATAATGGGGTGAAGGACTGTGTCAAAGTCCTTACAGAAGTCCAGACTGAAGATATCTGCAGCTCTTCCCTTGTCCACTGATGTAGTTACTCCATCACAGAAGGCCATTAGGTTGGTCGGGCAGGACTTGCCCTTGGTGAAGCCAGGCTGGCTGTCCTGAATCACCTCCTTGTCCTCCAAGTGCCTTAACTTCCACGAGGATCTGTTCCATGATCTTCCCAGGTACAGAGGTGAGGCCAACAGATTGGTAGTTCCCAGGGCCCTCCTTTCTACCCTTTTTAAAAATGAGTGCAATGTTTCCTTTTTTCCAGTCACTGGGGGACTTCACCTGACTTTCCAAATCTGATGTAGAGAAGCTTGGCAACTATCTCGGCCAGTTTCCTCAGGGCTCTGGGAGGCATCTCATCAGGTCCCACAGACTTACATATGTCTGGGTTCCACAAGTGGTCACCAACCTGATCTTCTTTTACAGTGGGAGGGGCTTTGTTCCCCTGTCCCTACCTTGCGGTCCATCCATTCAAGAGGTGTGGGAAGATATGTTGGCAGTGAAGACTGAGGCAAAAAAGTTGTTGAGAACCTCAGCCTTCTCCTTGTCCATTGTTACCAGTTTGCCAGTCTTGTTCCTCAGGGGGGCTACGCTTTCTTTGACCTTCCTGTTCCGGTTGACATTCCTGTAGAAGCCCTCCTTATTATTCTTCACGTCCCTTGCCAAGTTCAGCTCCAGCTGCGCCCTGGCCTTCCTGACCCCATCTTACAGAACCAGGAGGCATTCCCATACTCTTCCCAGAATACCTGTCCCTGCTTCCACTGCCTGTGCATTTCATTCTTGCTCTTTAGTTTGGCCAGCAGGTCTTGAGTCAGCCATGCTGGTCTCCTGTCTTCCTTTCCTGATTTCTTACGCCTGGGGATTGAGAGCTTTTTGCTCTACAGAAAGGGTCCTTAAAGATACGTCAGCTCTGTTCTGCTCCCTTGTTCTTAAGGGCAGTTTCCCACGGGGTCCTTTTGACTAATTCCCCGAACAGCTGGAATTTTGCTTTCCTAAAATTCAAGGTCCTGACTTTACTCTTTGTCTGATACACATCCCTCAGGACTGTGAACTCCACCAGTGCATGATCACTGCAGCCCAGGCTGCCTCCAACCTTGACATCAATGATTAGCTCACTTTTATTGGTGACCACCAGGTCCAGTGGCATATTCCCTCTGGTAGGGCTGTCTATTACCTGGCTTAAGGAGTTATCTTCAATGCATTCCAGGATTCACCTGGATTACAGGTTACCATGCCACCTTTCCAGCAGACGTCAGGGTAGTTGAAGTCCCCCAGCCAGACAAGAGCCTGCCAGCGTGATGACTCCTGTAGCTGTAGCTGGAGTAAGAAGGCTCAGTCAGACAGCCTGTAGTAAACACCAACCACAAGGTTCCCTTTCTTGCCTTGGTCTCTAACTCTTACCCTTAAGCCTTCCTCTTGCTCATGGCTGTTCTTCACAGGCAGGTCTTCACACTCTATCCATTTTGTGATGCAGAGGGCAACACCTTCACCTCTTGATCCTCAGCTGTCGCTTCTGAACAGGTTGTAGCCATCGACAACCGCAATTCAGTCACTGGATTCATCCCACCAAGTTCCAGTATTGGGAACTAGGTCATAACTTTGTAGTGGCATGGCGGCTTCCAGTATCTCCTGTTTGCTACCCATACTGTGTGCACCAGTGTAGAGGCACTTTAGCCTACCTTACACATTCAGATCTTCATACCTGCGGTACAGAGGCAGCTGGGAAGACGAGGTGGGCAAGGAGGGGGTTCACTTGCTGTCTCGAGTGTAGACTTGCCTCCATTCACTCCTTTCCTTTAAGTTACTGCCTTCTGCCTGCTGGGGGGAGGATACAGGATCCCCTTGATCTCGTGTTTTTCCTGGTGGTTGTTCCTGTTTCTGTCTTAGAGAGAGCAAAGCACGGTTCCACCAGTCTACCTCTTTCCCAGAGTCCCTGATGCTCCTTAACCTTTCTACTTCCTCTTCTAGCTCTGCCACCAGGCTGAGCAGGTGATCAGACCTCACACAGCTTTTCTCACTACTTTTTCATTACCAGTGAAAGGCTCTGGCAGTCCCTGCAGTGTGAGACCTGGGTGGCCGCATGTTTTTGTGGAAGCTCTGTCTGGATGGCCACACCAGTTCTGGTGAGGGCAGAGGACATAGCTTTCTGCCGGGTGGATACCATAGCTAAGCTTCTTCTGTGAGGGTGACAATCACCAACTGAACTGACTTTTGGAGCTGATAGGGTGACAGTGCCTTTCCATGCAAAATGCCATGCAAACTGCTGTACCGCAGCTGGTCACTCGCACTCCCCAGGCTGCTTTGTAGACGTGTGCAGGTGGCCATGGTTCTTCTGGCAACACCCAGGCCTCGTCAGCACCTCCCACAAGACCTGCCGTCTCCTGGTGGGTCTCTCCGCTGCCCTGGCATTTCCCTGCCCTAGGAAAACCCCATATGCACTGAGATCTGCTGCTCTCATGTGGACTGGGCCAGTTCCGGAGCAGCTCACCTCGGTGACTGACTTACCAAACACTGTAATGATTTTTTATCAAAACCCACAAATGATCACTTTGCTTATATAGAGACTTCCCCTTCTCAAGTTTGCTGCTCAAAATTTGCCATTTAGCAGATATTTGAAAAGTTTGAAGCTTTGTGTTTAGATAAGAGACAATTTAATTTTATATGAAGAAACACAGAATTCAGAAATTCACCAAAAGCTCTGAGTTCTGCAGTCCTAACCTTCCCTAGGAAGTTGTAACCTACTATGGAAAACTATACATCCACATTCCTAATTACTTTAGAATAAAGATCTACCAAGGAACTGCAATATAGAAATTCATGTGCTTTACTACTTTTCCACAAAATAAATACATACTACTGTTTACACCAATAATACTACAGCAGCACCTATAACAAAAGTTGAATTTGAAAACATTGTTTACTGCTACTCTAATTTCAAAAATATTAAAGCAGAACACTTTTTGTTCACACTGGTGAAGTGAGTCTTGAAACACTTCCACTTTTGTATTTTTAAGCCTTAATACCCTTATTCTTAAAATTTCACTATATTAGATTGTCTTGAGCAGTGTGAATTCCTTCTTCAACATTAAATACCTGGGTCTGTAAAACTGTATTTGTTCTATTTAACAATATCATCTTTTCCAGTATTTAAAATATCTGAGCATTATTCAATGCAGTAATCTGACCTTCCAATCAAATCTTAAGTAGAGCAGGGAAATTTTAAATCCGGAACAGAAGCCTTACCTAAGAAATCTAAATGATACAAAAAAGCTTATGAAACAGAAATCAGTGACACAGAAACATAATAGAAAACAGTTCTACTTTTCCCCAGTGACACCTGCCATTTTGATACTTTCTAAATAAAATACATCAACCTTCTAATGACAAAAAAAACTCCACAAAGCCAAACCAGAATAATACGTTCCTAATTTTTCTAAATTTTTAAAATCTTGAAAAAGAAATGGAATCAAGTTTTAATTCAAACTAAATCTTCTGCCTTCCTTTACTGCTTTCTGTAAACTTTAAAAATAATTCTGTATTTCCATGAATCACTACAATTTTCATAGTACAAAGCATCTGTACAGCTCTAAAGAAAACTCCAGGCCTCTAATAAATGTTCCTACTCTCAGTCAAAACATTGATCAAAAAACATTAGGTGAGCTGTTGGTAAGCTCTAAAACATGTCTAGAAGTATACTATGACCGTTCCTCCTTCTTTAAGCTGGTCCCTACAGAATCGCAAGTTTAAGGTCTTCCCACACTAAGCTCTTTGCTGCCTACGGTTCAGCAGAGGAAAGTGTCAGGTCAGCCCAGTTGCATAAACCTAAACATTTCCACAACAAATTTGGTAGCACAGAAGACAGCTTTTAGAGGACCAGCTTAAGGCTATAACAAATTCAAGAACTAAGGGACACCTACTATCTTAACTACTCTCCACTTCCAGGGCACAGCATACACTATCAACATTTCTCCCCCAGACTGATATGACATAAACAATCCAGAATGCCTGCATTTAAAAATTAAAAAACAGGAAGAAAACACCCTACAAAAAACTGCTACAACAACATACTCAGAATTTTCATCACTTCAAGAAAAGATAAGGTAGTATAAATACTGTGGATGTTGTTCAAGTTGTTTTGTTCTCTAATACCACCGTGAGAAACCTAACGGAAGATCTACACCAAAACAAAACGTAATACAAGCAATCAGTCTAGTATACTCCATATTACTGATATGAAAGGAAAGTATCTTTGAAATATCTGAGACATAATGGCTACCATATTTACACAAAATTTAATTCCAGACCACTAAAATTTTAAAGCAATGACTATTTCCTATACCATATAGGTATAGCCTTATACAATAGTATCATCACAAAATGCAGAGCAGAAGAGTAGGTGGTTTCTTTCATGGATTTTCAGTTGAAAGTCATCAACATATAGGCAGCTTTTGAGTAATAAAATCTTCAGGAACCAGTAACTGTGTTTAACATAACCTAGCTTATGTTAAGCACATACACTAGATAAAGAAAAATGTTATTGAGAGGAATAAAAAAATTGGGTCTTTAGGTGTGATCAGTACAGAGTTCCCTAACTTTGAATTTTGAACAGCTGGATAAATTAGCAACCCAAGAAGGAGATCACCTATAAGATCCCCATTTTACCAATTCTACTACTATTCTCACAGTGACAGTGGAAAATCCAATGCCCTGCACATACATAGAATTTATCTATGAAACTGTAAGCACATCTAGTTCTATTATCAAAACTAAGTAATATTTAAAGCTTAAAAACGTTGTGATGCTGATCTAAGAATTCAAACATTTTTGGCATAGCTATTTTATGCTCAGATTTTGCTGCACTGAAGAAAAAATTTTAGGAACTATAGCACTCAACAATTATGTAGCTGGCCACCCAAATGAACTACATGGACAGTAATCATTCTTCTCAGTAGCTTTAGGTTATTCATCTTCTTCGTTTCGCTTAGATATAATGTTCAACTGCACTTGAAAATTTTCTCTGCTTTGTTTCAAACAATAACAACTAAGGTCAAAAATATTTATCCATTAGCTGCTTTGCTCACAAAGTGCTCTACATTTCAAGATTTCATACTGAGACATGATTCAATCCCTACCTTCTGATCTTCAATTTTTAAAAAAGTACAAAATCAGTTTGCAACATCAATCCTCCTTTCATACAGATGAGATATACTGAAAGCTTACCAAGTCTCATCCATAATCCCATTGACTGGTCACTAAGCATTTCATCATGCTCAACTTGACAAGAATCTTGATCTTAATTTTCCACTTTTAAAGTAATCTGTTAGCAATGGATAAATATCTAACATATGTCCCTTATTTCTATGTTGTTTACCTGCTCTTGTAATCTCTATGCTTTCACTTTGTTCCACTTGTTTTGAAAATTATGATGAAACAGGGCTGAGTCACATGTATTCGGCAATACTTGAACAAGCATTTGTAATTTACTAGGAGCTGTCTGGGACAGCACAAGGCTCTGAAGTTCTACAAATGTTTGGTCAGCAAGTATTCCTCTGACACCTGCTTGCACGCTAGTCACAATTACTCAAGTGCATAAGCAAGGAAGGACAGTCTTGAAAAG
Organism: Chionis minor; assembly: GCA_013398295.1. Classification (NCBI taxonomy): domain Eukaryota; kingdom Metazoa; phylum Chordata; class Aves; order Charadriiformes; family Chionidae; genus Chionis; species Chionis minor. Next base: position 104,604 of record VZSF01009818.1, on the reverse strand, counting down.
TAATAGCTGCACATTATCACCCAGTGAATAATTATTTGCAGTGTTTACTGCTGCTTTAAAGTAACACATCGTGGATCATTTTAGACTTCCTATATTCTTCGGCATTTTCACACAAAGTGGCTCCAAGATAGCCCCCCAAAAAACTAAACAATAACAACTGGAAAAAAACGTGGTAAGGTTGTGTCATTCAGTTACAGTAAATCAATACAGTAATGCAGTAGCAAAAAATCTGCTGTCTGTCTTATCTATTCTGCTGTCATTAACTTCGGAAACAATCATTCAAGTGAAACAAGCATCCATTTATGAATAGTCATAAATGTTCTCTGTAGTTAAAAAAAACCTCTGTACTGATATACTCAAGAGATTATATATAGATACATATATATGTTTTAATAAAACCTGCAATACTGATGAAGAGCAGGAATCCAAAAGAAATATGACATACATGAAATAAATGATGTGCTGCATATTCATGTTTAAATGTATAAAAACAACTGAGCTCTCAAATAGCTTTTTGTGCATTTTTCCAGTCAACAGCAAATTTGTGGAAGGGATAGCAAGTGAATAAAGCCCTTTTGCCTTTTACAAATGAATAACCTCATTTCTGAGATGAAGAAAAAAGCTATGAGTCCTAAAGTCTGATGTTTGAAATACATTTGTAAAAATGACTTTACGATGACAGGATTTAAAACAGAATGAAAGGTTAGGGCACTTCAAATCACTAACCTGATCAGGGGGAAGGGGAGGCAGGGGAGGAATCTTGAAATTAAATGGAAGCAGCACAGAAATTAGACAGTGGCTACCATAAATTCTCTGGAGCAAAAATTCTATGTTCTCACTGCAGAAAAACAAGAAGTTACTGACATCAAAAAATGATCCTGGATCATTCAGACATCCAGCCTCTGTGCAAAAAGAACAAATGAGTCAAATCTTTCTAGCTTCCTATATTCCGTTAAGTGTTCAAAAGAAATACAAAGAATAACATCAGTATATAGAATAGTTACTTCCACCTCTCTGTGAGCTAGAAAAATACTTGTATCAAAGGAATTTCATTTTCTTAAGCCTCCCTTATTCTAAAAGCCAATATTAACTGCATATGTATAGGAATATGTGCATTCATGTACATGTATATGCATATAAAAGTAATGCAATTCTGTATCTTTGAGGTTACATGTGGGAAAATGAACACTCAAAGTAAAATGAAAGGATAGCAAATCTTTTCTGTGACACATTCAGTAAATTTTCAGCTCCTACAAGCATAAGTTTCTCATTAACTTAACAAGGAACACCCAGCAGAGAGTTGTAAATTTTCAATTTCTATTTAAAAGCTATCTGATTTCTCCTTGCTATAATGAGATAATTTCTACCATGACTAGTTAAAGAAGGAGATGGGATTATTGCAAATAGAAAATTCCTAAGGGTAAAGAGACTTGCATGATAGTTATCTCAAAGGCAACTTTCACAGTGACCACAGTATTCTTCAGATAGATGGGGTGTCTTGAAACTGTGATGCTGAATTAGAAAATGTACATTACAAGCAGCTCTGAGTAGAATAAGTCTACACTGCAAGTTGAGTTATAGCAGCAAAATTAATTAGCCAGCACAGACAGTTCAGTTATAAAAGAAAAGACCTCTCACAACAATAGAAATACTCTTCCATGATGGTCTAAAAGCAGAAGGCTCCCATCCAAAGGACATCTGCAATCTAAGTCAAGCCTTATTACTCAGAAGAGATTTGGAAGTTCTCCAAAATCACCGAAGTGTTGCCTAGCTGCAAGACACTATTTCCTCTGTCAATAAGGAATTGGTATTTAATATTTCAGAAGAAAACCAACAAGCTACAGACCAGATGGTTAGCTGAGTGTCATACAGTTTCAGGAAATATGAATATTTTTTCTATTTGTTCCATTCCCTCCAGTCATCATTTCTATGGCTAACATGTTGCATTAACATTAAAAGATAAGGTAGACAGCTATAATTCTATTAAAGGGATTACAAACATGAAACACCATGCAAAAGACTAAAGGTTCACGTGTATTAACTCTTCCCCAGCATAAGTAGGTCTTTAAAACAAAGATTCTAGTTGCAATGGCTTCTTTACTTACAGGCCTGTTGAGTTATACTTGCGCAAGAACACATCTCCTATTATTGCTCTGATGCCCAAAAAGCAGAGGAATATATAATTTTTCAGATCCATTCTAGAGTATTTTCCACAGCCTCTATTTGTGTTCATATACCCTTGTATCTGCCCAGCTTCACAAAGTTAAATTCTATGCAATATGAAGTCAAAATACTTACTACTCATTTTATGAACTTTATACCAAAAATTGTGTGATTTTCTTATGGCACCTCGGGACACCCCACCTTCTCTGCAGAAAAACCAGACAGTAACACTGGCTGTCCACCGAGAGGACTTACTGTCATACAGTGTGTCACTCTGTAACATCTAGGCTATTGGACAAACTGCAAGATGATGTAGGCTGCAGTGCCATCATTACTATGTTCACATCACTTCATGGCTTATATTTGTCAGACTCGGACAGTGTAGTCTTTCAGCTTGCCAAGTGCCCTGCTGTGATAAGGTGCAGGGAATAAGTAAGCTGCTTAAGTTCAGAGCTGACAAGACAGATGAAATGCTTGCTGGTAATGAAACAACGTGCAACCATTCCTGAAGACCACACAGTTAAACGTACTGAATGTGCCCAGCAAATGATCTCACGCCACTGTGTATATAGCAGAAAATAGGTCACTCCTCCAGAGACAAAATGTCATTCTCTGTTGTTTGGGGCAATTTAAGACACTCATCTATAGTTCAAGCTGTGGCTATCTAGGAGACCACACCTCCTTCTGATAACGATGGCATGCAAAACAAAACAGCAGGATAAAATATATGACTGTTAAAAGAGCACACTGTAAACAAAGGGAGGACAAATCACTAGTTCCTAAAAGAATGTACCATTTTTTTTGGCAATAAATCTTATCTAAAACAGATACTTCATCCTTTTTCTTCGAAACTGAATATACAGAAAACTCACAGAGAGCTACTTCAAGTCATGGAAAGAGGTAATCGCTGGCAGCAGTTCACCAGTCATTCCTTTCTCTTTAAAATGAGCATTAACTTGAGTTAGTTCAAGTCCCCAGAATTCGCACTCAACTTATTACTTTCTTCTGCAGCTCCTTAAAAATATTATTTCAAATAGCAGTCAGCTTCCTAGAGGAAAACTAATATGTGCTCATGTAGACAGGTTCTCAAGCTTATAACCTGATTGCGACCCTTTTTGACTTCAGGGAACAGTTCTGACATGAATGTTCCAAGAATCACCATACCAATGCCTTGTGGCACAGAACTTTAAACAAGAAAATGACAGGAAAAAAAAATGGCTTAAAGTACTAAAAATCCAAACTTAACCTCTGAAAGCTCAACACTCCTGTTGAACTGAGCTTCCAACTATTTCCAATTATGTCCAAATTATTAATTTAGCAATTACTCATCACTTTGTCCTTAAAACCCACCAAATCATAAAATAGCATGTACCATAAGTAACAAGTAGGATGAGCTGGAAGCAACTCCACAGCTGGAAAGCTACGATCTAATGGCTATCACTGAAAGCTGGTGGGACATATTTCATGATAGCAGCACTGCAATCAATGGCTATAAACTGTTCAAGAGGGACAGGCCAGGAAGGAGGGGTGGAGGGGTTGCCCCTTATGTGAAAAAACACATTGACTGCAGAGAGCTGTCTTTGAAAAACAGCGATGAACAGATTAAGAGCTTATGGGTAAAAATCAGGGGCCAAGTCAACAAAGGAAGCATCATGGCCGGTGCTTATCACCCGCCACCCAATCAAGAGGACCCTGTTGATGAAGTGTTCTTTCTTCAACTACAGGAAGCATCGAGCTTGCAGGCTCTGATCCAGCTGGGAGACTTCAGTCACACCAACATCTGCTGGAAAAGCAGCATAGCTAGCTGTAAACCGTCCAAGGAGGCTCTTCAAGAGGTTCAAGGATAATTTCTTAGTCCAAGTGACAGACAGTCCAACCAGAGGAGAAGCATTACTGGACCTGTTGCTTGCCAAAACAAATGGAACTAATTACAGAGACAGCCTGGGCTGCAGTGGTCATACCCTGGTGGACTTCACAGTCTTGAGTAATATGGGCCAGGTGAAGAGTAAAGCCAAGATCCTGAATTTCAGGAGAGTGAACTTTCAGTTGTTTGGGGAATCACAGCATGCAACCACCTGGGAAACTGTCCTCAGGGATAAAGGAGCAGAATAGAGCTGGAACCTCCTTAAGGACATTTTTCTGACAGCACAAGAGCTCTCAATTGCCTTGTGTAAGCAAGCAGGCAAGGCAGGCAGGAGACCAGCATGGCTGAGTAAGGACCTCCTCGTCAAACTGAAGCCTAAGAAGGAAAATGCACAGGCAGTGGAATCAGGGACATGCATCCTGGCAAGAATACAGGATGCTACCCGGATGTGTAGGGATGGGATCAGGAAAGCTAAGGCACAGTTGGAGCTGTATTTGGCAAGGGATGCAAAGAATAATAAGAAGGGTTTATACAAATACGTTGGTCAAAAAAAAGGAAGATTAAAGAAAACGTAACTCACACCCTCAACAAGTACGCAGATCACACCAAGCTGAACGGTGCAGCTGATATGCTTGAAAGAAGAGATGCCATCCAGAGGGACCTTAACAGGCTTGAGAAGTGGGCCCATGTGAACCTCATGAAGTTCAACAAGGCCAGCCACAAGGTCCTGCACCCAGGTCAGGACAATCCCCAGTATCAATACAGACTGGGAGATGAACCAATTGAGAACAGCTCTGCAGAGGAGGACGTGTGGCTACTGGCAGACGAAAAATTGGCCGTGAGCCAGCAATGTGTGCTTGCAGCCCAGAAAACCAATCATAGCCAGGGCTACATCAAAAGCATGGCCAGCAGGTCAAAGGAGGGGATTCTCTCCCTCCACTCCGCTCTCATGAAAGCAGTCCCACCTGGAGTATTGCATCCAGCTCTGGGGCCCCCAGCTCTGGGGCCCCCAGTACAGGGAAGATATGGACCTGTTACAGCAGATCTAACACAAAAATGATCAGAGGGCTGGAGCACCTTCCCTATGAAGAACAGCTGAGAGAGGTGGGGTTGGGACAAGGCTCCAAGGCANAAAACGTAACTCACACCCTCAACAAGTACGCAGATCACACCAAGCTGAACGGTGCAGCTGATATGCTTGAAAGAAGAGATGCCATCCAGAGGGACCTTAACAGGCTTGAGAAGTGGGCCCATGTGAACCTCATGAAGTTCAACAAGGCCAGCCACAAGGTCCTGCACCCAGGTCAGGACAATCCCCAGTATCAATACAGACTGGGAGATGAACCAATTGAGAACAGCTCTGCAGAGGAGGACGTGTGGCTACTGGCAGACGAAAAATTGGCCGTGAGCCAGCAATGTGTGCTTGCAGCCCAGAAAACCAATCATAGCCAGGGCTACATCAAAAGCATGGCCAGCAGGTCAAAGGAGGGGATTCTCTCCCTCCACTCCGCTCTCATGAAAGCAGTCCCACCTGGAGTATTGCATCCAGCTCTGGGGCCCCCAGCTCTGGGGCCCCCAGTACAGGGAAGATATGGACCTGTTACAGCAGATCTAACACAAAAATGATCAGAGGGCTGGAGCACCTTCCCTATGAAGAACAGCTGAGAGAGGTGGGGTTGGGACAAGGCTCCAAGGCAGACCTTATTGCAGCCTTTTAATAAACAGGGCTTATAAGAAAGACAGGGAAAGACTTTTCAACAGAGCCTGTAGTGAACAGGGAACAACAGTTTTAAACTGAAAGAGGGTAGATTTATATTGGATATAAAAAAGAAATGTTTTACAATAAGCATGGTGTGACAGTGGAACAGGCTGCCCAGAGAAGCTGTGGATGCTCCATCACAACAAGTGTTCAAGGTCAGGTTGGATGGGGCTTTGAGCAACCTCATCTATTGAAAGACATCCCTGCCCATGGCAGGGAGTTGGACTGGAATATCTTTAAAGGTCTCTTCCAACCTAAACCATTCTACGATTCTATGACTCTAGAGGACATAAAACAGTAGGGACATTAAATAAATAAAAGTATAACGGAGTGATATAGAAGCACCTACTGGTGTTGGTGAGGAGTCTTGGTTTTTTGAAAGGTATTTAATGCGTATATAGTCAAGAGCACAGGAAAATTTATTCAAACCTGCCTAAGACTGAGAGATAATAAAAAGGTACATTCCTAGAAGATTAAACAGTACATCTTTATGGTCTCATAAATCAAATCAGTAATAACTGCAGCAATGCTCCAGTTGAAAATAGCTTACCTTGGACACAGAAATGATAGAAGATTGTAGAAGAAATTTTTTCTCTTTTAAATTTACATTTAAAAATACCTTGGTTTCACATGTATTCTATCACTATAAAAACAACACATGTAACAGCAAAGCCAAAACCAATAAAACTGTCTCTATACCTTGCGTATGTGGTGATCAGAGATAAGCTTTCCTGGATTACTGTGTCTGCAAATTCTTTTCTTACAGATATAATCCTGGTGTCAGTTTTCTCTCTCACACTTTTCCAAAACATCACTTAAATTCTACATACACTAGAGATACTTAATCCTTGCCAGTTACTACACTTACATCAGCAGACATGTTTCTGTCCCTTTCTTGTCTGTTTTAATTCTCACACTTTTTCTTTTTCCTTATATATGATGTATCGTTTTGTAAATCAAATGCCTTTCTATAGATTTTAATAAGCAATTAAAACAAAAAAATAAGGTTCAAAAAAACTCACAATATAAATGTACATTCGTAAATAAATCCAATGTCCACCAGCACCCATTATTAATATTCCTAGGGACATAAAGTAGCTCTTAACAACTTAATGGAACACTGCATTTTAAAAATCTTACACATATATTAGAAAATATTTTTCTCAGCAACATAGTAACATCAGTATTGGCAAACAGAAAGGTAAACTAAGGCACCAAGTGATTTATGAAATATTATACCATGTGCAAAGTTCAGATGAATAACCACAGGAGGTGATTCTCATAGGATCTGCTACTTTCACAGTCCAATTAGAAGATCTTTCCAATGAATACCAGTAGGATATTAGGCTTTGAATGAAATACAATCACAAGCTCTTTTGGATAAAAAGTATTATTGTCCCCAGATACTTAACACATATTTGCAAGTGGACTCTGATTTTTAAATCACCAAAGCAATTCTGAAAGCTTTATCAGGAGACTTAAGAAAGCGAAAAGTAAAAAAAATCCGCATTTTTATAATTTTTTAAAAAATTTAGAATGTTATAAAAATATTTTTAAACTGATGCAGAGTAAAACCTTTTAGATAACTCATGTTAATCCATTGCTACTTTGCTGTTATCAAACTACTAGAGCTCAGAGAATTAATCCCTCACTCTCAACCTTATTATTCATTTCAAAACTCAGTATTTAATTTAGCTCTTCAATGACATCCACTTCTGGACATCCCTGTCTTTAACTTATAGGTTACATTTCTCTTATACTTGTTGCATTACTGTCCATTTGTGTGTGGACACAAAAAAAAACACATACATGACCTCACAAATATATATTGTATAAACAGAGATGAACTTCAAAACATAGACCTGAATTTATCAGACCTACACGTCTTATTATGAACTACTAATCACTCAGAACTTTAAAAATTTCACAGGATTTTTAGAGGAAAAAAAAAATCCATTTTCTTGCACATAATGTCCTCTCTGCAAGTAAAAAGAAATTCAGAGGACTAGTTAACATTTTTGACACTGCCTTCATTCTTACAGACACGTCCATGTCTTCAAACATTATTTATAGTCACGCATATCTAATATTTTTCATATTTTTCATAAAACTTTATAGTATGGTACCACTGCAAGATAGCAATTTGACAGTTTGCAATAGGATCTGCTCATTGTAGCAAATTATTCTGACAGTAAGTATGATACAGCCAGCAGTGTACATTCTTCTAACATACATATTAAAAATCTTATGAACACTGTGATTAAAGCATGTACACTAAATTGTATTTTGTACATGATTATGAGTCACTAAATTTTTGATGAATTATATATTGCAATAATCAACTATCACATCATTTTTAGTTTAACTTTTTTTTTTTAATCAAAATATGTGCTATGTAAAGATATTTCATTAACAGTTTTAAAACCATTGGAAACATTTTAAAATCTGTCTCAAGATTTCTGTCTATTTTGCTCTCATTGCCTGCGATTGTGTGCAATGAGTTAGCTAATGCACGAATTCATGTATGGTATAATGATTCTCCTCAGTTGTCCTTCCAGCAATATTTTTGGAAACGTTGAAAAGGAATCAATACCTCTTTGTATTACTAGAAATGCATAGCAACACTGGTATACATCATTGCAAGTGTTTCTCTACTCTTTCACAAACACAGCTGCAATAGTTTTACTGCCCCACTGTAGTTTAACAAATGAATTTCATTACAAATTAGAACACAGAAGATGAGCAGTGTCCTCAAATGTCTTTAATCCTTTTTTAGGTTTCATACATCATTAAAATAGAATGACAGGCAGGAGAATATTTGCTCATTCTTTTAAAAGCTCATACACATTTTCGCTTTGATTCCATTCTTCAGTGGCATACCACAGAGAAACCTCTGTATTTTCAGAATTGATGTACCTTTCAAAACTATAATCTTTGGCTTTCAAGCTCACTATTATTTGCCTTCAGGTGCAAATTTTAAAGTGTACAGACTCCTAAAAAGAACTTCATGGCTTCAGCCAGAAACTGAAAGGCTTGTAGATCAGTCATCATCACAGTGTAAATTTCTTTTCAAAATAATGTCCCTCACTCAGAGTACACTTGGGCTTATACTCGGTTCACTTGTCAAATACAAATTTGAGGTCATCAAAAGCTTCAGGGCAACTTCAGCTATTCCAACACTCATTTTCTACCTCTATTTTGTTGGTGAAATAGGATTTCAAATGTAAAAATAATAGGAAACTCTACAGATAAAGAAACAAAGGCACATTATGTGCATGTTTCAGTACAGTATTGCAGTGACTGCATGTAAGGACAAAGTCAATCCAATACCCAAGCATTTTAAAACACTGAAAACATCAGAAGCAGATAATGTATCTTTCAGTTGAGTTGATATGTGCTCTATTCAAAACATGATTTTAGAGATGACATCTTAAATATGTACTTTTAGAATCAGATGCTAATGATTCTGTTTAAATGTTTCTTTTGTAACAGATGAAACATTTAAACAGCTTTATTTCCAATGTCTACTGTTCATTATAAGTCACTACTCTGTCAAAGGTAAATGACACTAGACTAAATATTCCTGTTGACTTGCATTCCTTGGCCATAGAATAGTAACTATTTTCACTGAATTCCGTTTTTAAGTCCTATGTTTTATTAAAATAGAATGACAGACAAGAGAGTACTTATTCTTTCTTTTAAAGGCTGAGTTTATGTTTGAGAGATTAGTCTGATTTTTTCATCTCCAGAGACTTTTTCATGGAACTATAGTTCATATTCATAATTAGAGCTGAGTAATTAACACTCTTTGAAAACAAAGACTAAGTACTTGGGAAGAAGTGTTTCCCTTCCCACAGTAAAACCGGATTTTATTGTTAAGACTGACACACACAGGAATCCAGAGTCTGTTTTACGTGACCCAAGGCCCCATATATATAAATAGTCAAGGTAAACAGGTTTTCAGAAGCAGGAGTTTACACCCAACCTTGTCTTGGAGACTTATGGACAAATGGAACAAGGCAAAAATAAAATAAATAAAGTTAAACTCAGCTAGAAACCTAAGCTTTATCTGCTTTGGGCAAACTGTTAGATGCTGTTAAGCTGTGTTGGGATGGAAGTTGACTCTACACTCATTCATGGCAAAAACTTTTCTCCAAATCACACATTTGTTGCAAATCATCCCCAGCTGAAGCTCTGTGTACACTTTTAGACAAATTTAATGTGGTACCTCTCCACACCATCACTTCTCAACAACTTTGCCTGCCTTTTATCCACTCCTAACATTTTCACTGTGATTAAACAGTATTTAAGTTGGCATTTGGTTATTTCCCGTCTTTTCATGCTTGCTCATATGACTGCTGTTAAACTTGGAGATCACTGGAACAGAAAATATCTGGACTAAGTGTCTACAAAGCAGCTAGCATGCCATAGTTTTTGTAAATTATTGTTTTGAAATATGTGACATGCTAAGGTATATTGCTCTAGCCATGTCATTTTAGAACCTGTGCATAAACATCTGAATTCAACATACTTGTTTCCTAGCTTGATAATCACAAATGGTCATTCCACGTGGCTATTGGAACTCAAAGTGTCTGATGGATGTGACCATCCAGGCTGAATCTAAAATAAAGGAAGAAAGCCTAACTCTCTGATCAAAGTGACCAGGGGGATCTCATTTTCCCACTCACATAAGTTTCAAAAAAAGAGAAAAGGTATTGTCACAGAGAGGTAAAATGGAGAAACTACCAGTCACAGCATCTTTGTGGGATGGTCCCTACACTGAGGCTGCCTGGGAGGCCTTTTGCTTTCACATGAAGTCAACTAGAGTCTATAAATATCCTGGGTGTACACCCCTAACATAGAAGTGATTTTCAACAGAGAATGTATCACATTATTTTCTTGCACATTCCCCTATGAAAGACAAAGCATGAAATCTTCTATCTGTATTGATTTAGACTGTTTTCATCCACTAGCATTAAGGAATAATTTTCAAAAGAATTCATTTTTAATGAACATTTCACTGTGTCATGTAAATTCTCAGCAATGATGGAACATAGCACGTACCCCGTTGAAAAAAGCTAAACAAATATAAAAACATTTTGGCATTCCATAAAAATCCACTAAGCTGCAACCCTGAAACAGTTGCATAAAACAATTTTGAAGCTATGAGCTACTGTAAGCATAATACATATATTGATTTTTACTTTGGAAGAAATGAGTATATACTGAATATTTAATAACAGTAAGATTGACGGAAACATACGATTCCTACCCAAAATGTCCAGCAAATTAAAACTATTTAACAGCAATCAGTATACATACTAGTTAAGCAATAAAAAACAGCCTACCGATATGTTAATGTTTGCGCAGATGTTATTTGTCAAAAATAAAATATTGACCTTTTATTTCCTTTGCTATTCCTTCGTAGATGCTACATTAAAGAAAATGTCAGCTCAGCCTCTACAGATCTCTGAGACCAGCAGATGTTCAGCTTGTTTGGGTTTCTTACTATTTCAGAGAGAGAGATTTGAAGGGGGGACAGAAAGGAAAGAAGGAGGGGCGGGAGGAAAGCAGAGGACGGGGATAGAAAAAAAAACGTTTAAAACAACTAGAACTATTTGCTCCTACGTTGTAAGATCTAGTTCTGGTTTGCCTGCATGCTAGAATGTCATCTATCCTTTTAGTATTTGTTTTCCACTGTCTTCTGCTGATTTAAAAAAATTCAACAAAACGCATCCCAAATTTTACAAATCAGAGATAAGACAGTAGAACAGCTCACACCTATTAGCTATCCCATGCTTTAACATAAACAGCATTATAAAGATAGGCCCAAAACCATATTTTTAAAAGATTTATTGCTTATGAAGGCTCAATATCAACCAACAATGTACAAAACTTCCCTTTGCTTACACAATGAACTCTTGCTGGCTTTGAATGGAGACTGATGAACAAAGATATCCTTAATGTAACAAACAGGATAGCTGTGAAACAGGAATTGGCTGCTGAAGAGCATTATTGGCGATCCCTACAATTTCAAAGGGGATGACTGGTCCAAATCAATTGCTCACGGATTCCCAGAGCTAACACCGTACTGTGAACCACTGAGTATGCTTTTACAGAAGTTAACAGCAAGACAAATGGTATCAGCCAACTATTCAGAAGTATACAGAGGAATGAAAGATAAGAATGGAAGTGGGCCAAAGGTGGGGAAAGAAGGGAACTCCTAGAGAAAGAAACAGCACTAATTTGGGTATAACTCCTGGGGTTCCCCCAAGGAAAAGAACCCAATGTCAGTGGTATGACAGCATAACTGTTATTCTGTAGCATCAACAGTCAGGAAGGGAAGACTAACATTTGACTTGAGAATGATGTGGCATATATACACAAGGTTATTGACAGCAACCTCTTTGGGAATCCCATGTTTCAGGAAATCAGAAATAATTTACAGAAAGTATCTAATACACAGGTTGGCAAAAATAGAAAGTATCCATGCAATTCCATATAATATCTTTTTTTTTTTTTTTTTTAAAATACAGAATACTACAATGCTATTCAGGAGACTTAGTTTAGCTAGAGTATTCACTGTGAAACAGCTGAGTAAAAAAATCAGATACAGCAACTCATTTGCAACAAAACCCAAAATTTAAAAGCAGACTGATGGTGGTTTTAGAGCAGATTTTTCTGTGCTCCTTTACCCAAGGAGCACCACTTTATTGGTCTATTGACATTAAATCATTATAGAGCCTTTTGAAATGGTCAAACTGCCTACTTCCCTTAAATTAGTACAAGCCTAGCTATTTCATTATAAATTCAATGTCAGAAACTAAGTCTTGGAAAAGTACAGTTTAATGAGCCAAACCAGGATTATATGCTTACTTTCCTCACAGTAAGGCTGTCCACTACCTGCAGCAATACTACATTTATGGCTGTTATAAAGTACCCTGCCTCTCATTTTTATTGTATTCAACTGAGTTCCTTCATCACAACATCCATTCCATTCAAATATACAAACTCTTTTACTGAAAAAAAAAAAACCCCCAACATTAAGGAAAGCAACTACTATATTTCTAAACATTCAGGGACTCACAGGAGACCAAAAGGGTATATACAGCTTAACGCATTCTGTAGTGCTTTATTGTTATTTTACATTGAAGGAGGCTTCAAGAACTGAAAAAGCACCAAGGACTATAAGCAATCTTCTACCAACTGAAGGAAAGAATAGAAGAAAGAGTTCTCAGTTATAAATAACTTATTAACATAATTGCTTCATATTCAGCAGAAATGACCTAGCAATTGTAAATCGCGTAACTTCACAAATTTTGGCTCCATACCATCATAAACAATAATATAAAATTAATTCAAGTCTTCTCCAAAAGGCTCCTGTTACTCTTACACAGTTCAAGTCCCGGCCAGACCACAAAATTAATTTCACCATCTGGTAAATTAAACATTTCTATGTTTTCAACCCCTGAATTAACAAATTCCAACCAGATACATGTCCCTGACTGTTTAAGGTCCTCAAAAAATAAGACTGAACATATTAAATTAAGTCTTAGTCCTTCTACTGGTTTTATTTTCAGATTAGGAAGAACATTTTTCTTTAAAGTAAGTTATATATACTCTTTAGAAATGGGTTTTATGCTATTTTTAAAAGGACATGTGAAAAGCAGAATTTAAAAATTTTGACCAAAAATTTAGAAAGGATTACCATTTGAAGGACATGCTATCAATTTAAACTACTCAAAGTTGCACTTCCACATTTAGAAATACAGCTACAAAACACAAAAAAAAATGAATGAAATTAAATTAAAACATAACAAAGAGATTACCAGGTCAAAACGAGCAAGTGTAAGGCCAGGTAGACCAAGAACCACTTTGTAAATAGTGTGGGACAGATCAAAAAAACTGATAGCATCTTTTCCCTAAGACTTCGAATGGGCCGCTAATCACTTTCTTTCTAACAGATGACATCACAGTAATGTACATGCTGACAAATTATGTAATTCTCCTGTAACAGATCAAGGAAAATACTCTTACATTGCATAACTTCTGCTTGTGTACATCCACCTTCTTGAACGACCCTGTTATTCTAGATGTAACGCAGGGTGCAACTGCACTTTTATTTGTTTTCCACCAGCTTGTGAAATTCCTCAGGAAACAGGGGGTTTTTTGCCCAATATAATGTGATCTGCACATTTTTCAACACCCACATGGTAGAGATACCACGTAACAAACAAATCATACATCCTCTTACCTTCATAAATAGTTCCTTGAGGCAAACTTACATAATAGAAATACCTGAGAAACATGTACTGTGTGATATTTACAGTCTGTTTGGGTTTCAACACTTTCATCACCAATACAGTTCCAAAACTCAATCTTTGACAGTTGACACTGGTCAAGTTTGATATTTTTCTTTTGGGGGAGGGGAGGTTCAAGCTTCTTTTAATAAAATACCAAGAGCTACTTACAGTGTTAATGAATTGCCATTATATGTCAAAAAGCCCAACTTGATAAAACCCTGGTTATTTACTCCGTACCTTAAACATAGTTTACTGCTCTGTACCTGGCAATAATCATCACAATTCAGATCTTTAATACATTTCAAATATTAGAACACCTTAATAGCAAAGAATAAATGAAGCATATGAATATACTACTCACCAATTTTAATCTTTGCAAAGGTATTCTGCTAGTGTCTATCGGTGTACGTTCTGTGACATTACCAAATCTGACTTCTGGGATGGCAATTGCACATATTACATGTGCCCACCTGTGAAAAGTGGCAAGTCAAGAATACCACCAAAAAACCCATAGATATACAAGTGTTTAAGATGTTTCATTAGCTGCTGTGTGTTTTTTCTTAAAAGGCAACCATCTCTAGATACTTCCTTATTAGGATTTCATCAGCTTCTTCAAAACATATTTAAAAAAACTTACAACACTACCACTTTGTGTAAAGATAATTTCACTCTGTGGTTTTATTGCAACATTTTTTTTAAGCACCTTTCACATTCAGTCATGAAGTGCAAAGGTTTTGTAGTTGTGTTCTCCAGGTGCATATAAAGACCATGTTATGTGATTCATGTGATTCAATTTATCACGTACGGCATTTTGCATTAACATTACTCAGACCCGAGTAAGTATTCTTAGGCAACATACATGATCACAGTCAGTCATACATCTATCGAACCATAAAACAAAGTATATTATCAAGACCTCTATTTGACACAAAGGCATAGAAGCAGCAAACTGATCAGGCTGACACTGTAATGCCCAACATGAACTGGATTCCCTTTAGCAGTGAAAGCACCTGTCAAGTGCCCAGGACCGGTGTTACATGTAAGACTTCAGTGTAGGTTCAGGAAATGTGTCAGATGTGTCAAGATGATGATATGTACTTCCTATACTCATCGGAAAGCACTGCTATGTAC
Organism: Chionis minor; assembly: GCA_013398295.1. Taxonomy (NCBI): domain Eukaryota; kingdom Metazoa; phylum Chordata; class Aves; order Charadriiformes; family Chionidae; genus Chionis; species Chionis minor. The sequence continues at coordinate 89,384 of VZSF01009818.1, read as the reverse complement.
TCCAAATGCTGGTTCAATACATTAATCTCAAAATGAGAAAGGCTAAATGAAACTAAAAGAAGCCTGAAATTAATATTAAAAGTGCATATTATATGAAGTAAAAGAGAAGCTAATGACATTTTTATTAACCAAGAGTAGCCTCCTGAGACTACTTCCAAAATCTTTTTTGAGGTACAAAACTAGTAAATCTGAAGAAAAGGAAACTTTTCCATTCCTTGATTCGTATTTGCCATATTCTGTCATTCATTGTACATCTTTTCTCATTATGCGATTTGCTCTTTTTTTTTTCAGCCCTGAATGCTTGCCTCACTTCACTCTCTGTGCACCTCCAAAGATACACATTACATGAGCATCTTAGCAGATTAACACAAAAGCAGGCTGGAGCTATAAGAGACAGACGGTGATGCAGCAGAATAGAAATCATTTCTCTTCCCTGCACTAGAGTGGTGCTACTTCAACAACTCGTATTTGACAAAAATATCTGGAAAAGTATAACATGATATATAGAGACTAAGCAAACTGCTGTCACGTGACTATTAATAAAGTTGCATTGGCCAAAGTGTGAGATACGAGCTGTATGTAAAGATGGCATATCAATTAGCACTTTAGACAGTTCAGCCCAAATGAAAGCAGGTAAAGCTTGTAGATCTATCTTCTTATGGTCACAGTTTTGTTTATTTTCTAACTTACAGAAAAAAAACTCTTGCTTTGAGACTTTTTAACTTTTAGTAACGCCCTTTTCCTTTTCATTGCCTCCTGCTCCCCTGCAAAACTACATTGTCTTACCATCTATGCTTTATGGGACAGATATGCTATAAATAAAATGCCTCTTCCATAAATCTTCACTCAAACCTTTATACTCTGACTTCTCTCAACCTACAAAAACTTGAAACAATTGCTGTGTTCTGCTGAAAAGAAGGAATGTCAGCTCTCCTATATGGCAAATTGTTACACCACCACCTACCACCCCCACTCCCACTGTGTTTGATTCATTAGCTTTTTAATCTAAGTAATGCTCATCTTACATCTCTAATGAGTATGTGAGAGAGAAAGGAGGAGGAAAGGGAACGCACATGTTGGATTTTAGACCTGTTGGAGAAAGAGAGACATAATTGGAATATACTCTTCCAAAAACTCTCAAAAGTTTGGACTCGTACCTAATGCTAAAAGACAGATGAGAGACTTAGCAATGTGTAGCAACTGTAAGGTGTTATAGAAACACGAAAACAAGAGCTGAACCACTTTTACAGAACTCTCATTTCATAAATCCTTAACAGAAACCTACAGAGGGATATAATGCAAAACCAGACACTTTAGGTAGAGTTATGCAGAAAAAGTCACTTTCTGCAAACCCCTGCAGATTTTTTTCTACGAATAAATCTTATGAAACATTTCTAAAACATTTTAATTGATATACAAAAAAAGATGTACATATTTTCAAAGATGCAACGTGCAGTCTGTCAACAGCAAATATCAAAAGGGCATGAGAAATGCTACCGAAGTAACAGTTTTGTAACTTTTTTTTTTTTAAGACAGAAAAGCAAGTAGCAAATTTAGGGTAGTTTAAAACAGAACTGAAAAGCATCTGAGTATTTTCATGTGTTGGTCAAAACCTCCATTAAACTGCTTACAGTATTAACACTTTCTGAAGGTAAGATCTGGCCTGTAACTTTGACACTAAACCTTCTCCTAACTAGACAATTTACAAGGGTCATGTGACTAATTGCAGATCACTGAAAAATAAATTCTTGCCTGGTAAGTGGAAAAGAATGTTGCAGCTGGATCATCGCTTACTACTACATTCCAAATTGTTAAAGAAAGAGATCTACACAATATTGCTAAATTACGAAAGTAATTCAATTAATTATGAGAAGATTCGAAATGCATAAAGACTGTTCCACTCCTGGGCTTTAAAAAATATTAAGGTGCAACATTTTCCATTTTATCTGTTTATCTATTACTTGCTACAGTGTTCTGTCATCCATATACAGAGAAAAATACTGATGCTGTTAAAAGCATGATGTCAGCAACAATACTATTTTTGAAAGTGTATTATAGAAGCATATTTAAAAAAAACGTTAAAACCTAAAATTATTTTAATATTATTCAAATAAATTAATTAAAAATATTTTTCCTAGAAGGTCAAAGGTACTGTACTAAATTCTGTAATCACAAATTCCCAGGACCAAAGAAAAAAATACACTTTGCTATTTGATAAGACTTGCCTATGCAAATAACAAATGAGCTCTCATTTACTTTCTTTACACAAAGGCGCGCAGAATAGAATTTGGAACAAGTGTATGCAAATACTAAAACAAATGTCCATTTTAGCATCTAACTATTTCACAAAATGCCAGTGGCACATTTCAACAGGACTAATTTCAATTCTGCAGAGATTCAGCTTAAAGGGACACTGTCAAGTAATTAGGTTTAAAAACGCTTTGTACATAGGAACGGATTGGGAATAAAGTTTAAAACGAGGACATACAATCCCGAAGTATGTATTACTTACTTGTTGTCAGTAGTTTGCTTTAATGCACCACCTCTCAAATTGCAGAGACAGCATTCCTAAAAATGAAAATAGTGTAGGAAAAAGTGAGCTTTATTGACTGGTTACAAATCGCTTTTATTCAGCTGATTTTTAGGATATGTAAATTGCTAATGTAATTAATTACTGAGTTACAACCTGCCACTTATGAGCAGGATACAAGGATACAATAACAAAAAGAGAAACAACTCAAAAGAATTAAAGAAAAATAAATTTTAAGTATTAGTCTTAAACAAAGTGACAGAATCACTTCGAAACTGATACCAAATGAAAAGGCATTTAATCAGTACTGCCATAGAAAGGCTGGAATTGCCATGCTGCAATACAGGGCAGGCTATGCTTTTTTTGCAAGAGTTCTCTTTGCTGCAGTACATCTTCACTGCCTCGATCTCACTCAGCAAGGCATATTTCAGTGGTTCCCAGAGAATATGGCAAACAAACAGGGCTCTTCCCACCTCTACTTAAAACTCTGCTTTTAAACAGACACACAAGCTTTTCTGCTTTCCAACCCTTCTCTCTCTCTTCAGTCTCCTTTTCTGAATTCTCTCATTTCTTCTTCTCTCCCCTTTTCTGAATCTATCCTTTCCCTTGTCCCTTTACAGGAACAGACGACAAAGTGCTTCCAGTGTTAATTATTTTTCTTCCTGCCTCCATTTTTCTGGTCTCTACAAAGAATCAAATGCACAACATGAAGTCTAGATGTCCTGTGACTGTACGTCTATACTCAGAAAGAAATATTGTCTCCTAAGACTCTAAATCGAAGTTGTCCTTGCAGGGGAAAACCAAACAGGCCAACCAAAAAACTTCTCTGTCAAAGAAATGATCAAGTCAAAGAACTTCATGCCATTCTAGAGTCACACACCAAATTCAGTATAACGTACCACCTCCTATTTTAGTTTCAAATCATTACCCTTTGTGATGCTGTTCAACCACTATACATAATCCCCCCTTTCTCTCCTATACGTAATTACCTTCCAAATATTTGTAGATTCTTATGATATTCTAACCTCTTGTTATAATTTTTGCCAAGCTATATATATTAAATTCCCTTAACTACTCTCCAAGGCTATTCAAATCATCTTCATATTCGCTTTCTGTCTGTTGCCCTTCTTCAGATGCCATTAGGATAATGAGGTGCTGCCATCTACATAGGTATACTCTCAAGCCAGGTGAAGAACCATTACCATCTTTCTTATCTTGAATATATTTTGGTTTCAAAAAACCATCACTTGAAAAATCTACTGAACTGCATGGACATGAGATAAAGATCTTCCTAAACTAGATGCTAAGGAATCACATTGTTAAGGCTTTATACACCTTAATTCACCATGCCGAAATTATTCTGAAATAATACAACAAAAATTCCACTTAACAGTTAATGGGCACTGTGCACTGTTTCCAGTGAAGTACCATTACAGTCACAGGAAATTTGTTTCTAATCAGCATTCAGCTCTCAAAGGCAAGCACTTACATGTGAAAACTACAGCATGAAACAGTCTGCAGATTTTTTAAACCTTCCTGGGAATCCTGAGGACTACCTTAGCACAACTCAGAATAATCCTACAGCACTGCATCCTCTTCAATCTGATTCACCTTAGAATCTTGCTGACAAATAAGCAGGGGAAAGATCTATTTCTGCAGCTCCTCCTTTGAGTGATACTGACACCCCAGGGAACAGGTCATTCTTTCTGCTATCAGTGTTGTTTATCTTTAAAAACAGAGCTTGGCCACCATCATAGTGAGACACGAACCAACAGATTGGGTCCAACCTGTTAGTTTTACATATGACAGTTGGAGGTGCAAAATAAAACTAGTAAAAATAGATGGGCACACATCTCCATGGCCACATGACAGCAACAAAATAAATGAGCCAAGCAGCACAGAAAATAATACTTAAAATGAAGCAGCCATTCAGGAAGTGGCAAATACCATGATCTCCTAAAAAAGGATCTGTGCAGGACTTTGTGACAACCTGATCCCGAACTCATTTGCAGTTCTGCAGGAGAATGAAGCTTACAACGTAGAGGCAGAATAACATCTGCAGACTGGGGAAGAGAGCATGAGCCTGACTCAACAGAAATCTTTGGTGGGGAGAAAGCTTCATTCTCTACTTGCAGACTTAAAAGTTCTGTGGATCCCTCACAATGTTTTGGTTTTTTTTAAATTGAAGCACATTCTTCGTATTTGCCATGAAAATCCTTTAACTGACTGCTTCTCTGTTTCAAAAAGTAACAGTGGGTTTGCCCAGATTTTATGAGGTTTGATGTTCTTATGCCATCTTATTTTGAAATTCATTACTAGAATGATGATGAACTTTTCCTGCTTCTAATAGGTACTTTCTTTACTTTAAAGGAAAACCTTAATCTGATCATCTGCTGCTTAACTTGTTAATGCAACTAGAGAGTCAGTCCAAGGCCCTAAAGAAGTTCCACAAATAAATTAAGCTAAATTAAGCTAAAATATAACAACATGTTGCCAACAAATTTCTTCTGAAGGTTTACTGTGTCTTTACCACTGTAAAAACAAAGAACTGTGAATTAGACACTGAAAGAGACGGAATTCATAATCCTTACCTACCAACTACAGAGCTTTCACACCAGGTTAAAAAAAAAAAATAAAAAGAAGACGAAAAAAGAAAAGACAAAGAATGGGGGTGGAGGAGGGGAAGGAGGAAGACTGCCCAGAGAAAAGAGAAAGTGGCTGTAAATATCCTCATTTCCAGGTAGAAAAACATTTCCCCTATACAGGACCTACAGGAATCAAATTTAACCCCTTCTCAAAAAATCACCTATACAAATTGTTGGTGAGTAGACAGTGGTGGTGGGTAATAACTGTTCACCATCTCCTGGATAGGATACAGGCTATAACAACTTAGGTCCGTAAGAACTAGAAAATTTCACCAGTGTTCATAGCAAACCTGGGTGGGAAGGACCCCAGTCTTAAAGCTCATTAAATCCATTTTGTAAATCATGTCTACATTGCAATATATTGTCCTATATCCATGGAACTTAGCTATTACTTTACCTCCAGTTTCAACATACTGCAAGCAATGAGAACACAGGGAACCTGATACTAAGACAGACTAATATTCCTAATACAGGTATATCTGCCACAATGGCAGTAAAATCACATGTACATTAGCAATTACCCATGTTCTCGGAAAGAAAGAGAGAGTGTGCATACATGTGTGTCTGCTGCCAGCCTGGGTGTAAAATCAGGACAGGATAGAGCATCACCTTAGAATACATCCAATCTCTGATTCACTATTACTTTGCAAATCCTTTAAACAAGTAATTTTGTCATTTGTATTTGCATTATACAGTAATTTCTTAAGCCTATTATTTTACACTTATCTAAATTAAATCTTAGACACTTTTCAATTTCTCATCTGCTTGAAAAATCTCCGTAACATTCTAGAATTACAAAGAAAACTCTCTCTTCCAGTGTCTGTATAAAGACATCTCCATATAATTTGCATGGTTTAGCACACTAACGTTCACTTCATCTTTTAGGTTTTTAGGGGAGATGATGCATTTTTGTTCATAACAATACAGACCACACCTGCAGTTTCTGCTCTAAACACCTCCCCTTGCTTACAATGAAGCTGCATTTTGCAACCAGCAGTCCAAATCTGGTTTGTTCTTAATTCCTCTGTTTCAGCCTCTGCTAGAAACTGCAGCAAAAGCCTGAAGTCAATGTGAATTAACCATGCTTCCTTTGGTAGATATATCCAAAAGACAGATCACCTTTTTTGGAATGATATGCCACTACTCAGGCAAAACTGCATATTAATTACCGTTGCATGGATAAGTACCACACAAAAAACAAGCCTGTTCACACCCACTTGTATTTTAAAATGAAAGCATTTGGTTGTCTTTGAGTATTTTTTTACACTGCCAAAATTCAAAGCTATATTGACAGTAAAGCTCATAAAAAGCAGGTTTCACTCTTCCATATTTGCATACTTACTTCATGAGCAATAGCATTCTGTATGAGACAGGAAGCTGTCTGACACAGCAATGCCATAGAGTTCAGCCAAGCCACAGCAGAGGGATATATAGTCAGTCACATAATCAGTTCTTCTTATGGACAACTATGAACATGCTCCACATGATCCCTTTTCTTGTTAAACTGCTGTTTCTATTTTCTTCTAAGACCCTGTAAATTACAATGGCATCTACAAAGAATTATATTTATGCAGCTAAATTAAATATATAACTTATGCCAGTGGAAAAAGACAGGGTAAAATAGAACATATGTTATTCCTAACTAATTTTGTCTGACACATTTTCACAAGCTAAGGCAGTTTCTTATTTACATATTGCAGCAGACAAAGAGAATTAGGGAATGCTTGGGCAAGACTTCTTCCCCAGGTATTCATTTCTGGCTATGCTAGAGAGAGGATAACAGGGTAGAACAGACTTCGATTTAATTCATCACGGTAGACCTTACTATTCTATGTAACCTGCCATTTTAAAGCTTAACAAAACACATTTTAAAATGTTTTAGAAGATACCTAGATATTAGGAAAGTCCTGTGACTTGGCATTGCTAGGTATGCACTGCAATACACACTATATATAATATGAATTTAATTTTCATGTGTTTTTAAGTTTTATGATTCTGAAAAACAAGCAGAATGCATTCACCAGACTTTATTGTTATCTTATGATTGCAATAAAGGTATTGTGATAACTTTATTATCACAGCTTTATTTAGCAGTGATACCAGAACAAATCAACCCAAGTAAGTACACATTTTGGCTAGTTGTTGCAAGCCCTGCAAGTGTTGATAGTGTCTCAGCATTAAGTAGGATACTATTTATCCAGTTAACAATGTATTTGCACTTTTTTTCCATCAACTATTTTCCCTGTGTGCGTATTGCCTCTGACTAGTTTGTAAAAGCACTCAAAAAACTAAGATAAGTGGTCAGGACAGAGTTTTTTTCCCAAAAAATATTTCTAATAAGAGGTTGTTTTCATTTAGAATCAAGTGCTACAAAGCTGTGTCGCAATAATGCTGACTTAGTAGTCTCATTTAAAAGTATCCAGTTCATAGAAAATTGTACCTCATTAAAACACACACCTAATGAACTCTGCTACAGCTAAGTCAAATAGATACAAATTTTAAGGCTACGGCTGATAAACATCTTTTGTTTTCTTCAAGGCAGTCTGGTGGGTTTTTTAGAGGAACCTTTGATCTGAAAATAGTCTTCTACCTTCTCTCTCAATTGCCTTGTAATGCCCAAGGTCATGCTTCCTTAACAGTATTAACGCAGATGTGCATTTGCATATGGCATTGCGGCCTTTTCAGCCATCTCATTTCCCCAGCTTATCTATATTTGTGTCTGTATTTACCCTTGTGTAAAGGGAAAAGGGTTGGTGTTTCTCTTAACATATTTGAAAACGTCACTTTCAGAAATGGTCCACTAACAAATATTTTCATCTTTCCACACCCGGGAAATAATTTTCACTCAGAAAATAGCTTTTGAGATTATTTAATTAAAATTGAGAGACCCTTACTGTATCTACTTCAAGCTATTATCTTAAAATTAGCATTTCATAGACAAACTTCCATTTTTTTTAAAAGACAAAATAGTCCTAAAAATAACAAATTCCAGAAAACTTGAGAGTTGTCTAGTAAAAGAATTCACTTTCCTGTCTCAAAAGCACCATTTCTTAACAGAGTTGCTAGATGCTACCCAAGCTATGTGTCCTTTCTCACCAGAATGTGCGTATCTGCAGTAAAAAAACCCACATATAAATGGTGACTGTTATATTACTGAATAAGAAATATTTCTGCAATAGTGATTATTGGTGACTAAGTTTTAGAAAATTTTTTATAGTAGAAAAACCAAGTGTTCCCAAGCATCTGAACATGAAGGGTCACAGACAACTTCCCCTTTGAAGAGAAGTCCAAAGGACTGAGATTAGCTGTTTTAATAAATAAATAAATAAATATTGCCATTAGGTACAAAATACAAAACCAATCATTCTTTCTGCAAAATATAATGAGGCTATGAAAATCAGTGCCAGAGTATAACGCTGAGGCTAAACACTTAGCAAACACACAAACAGCAATGGAATGACTGTATTTCTAGTGATAAAAAATATGTAGGATTATTCCCATTATTACAAGACAATGGTTGGAAGTGACAGGAAACTTTAGATTTAAACCTGAACAGCTTTAGATGAAGATTGTATTCTTCAAGAAAGCAGCCTAGCACCAGCTGTGCAGGGCAGGATATTCTGTTACTGGCCATTTCCATCTTTTATTCCCCTCAGTGATTCTGCAAGCAGTACTCCTGGAGATCAGATATGGTCTTTGAGGACAAATTGAGATTTGACCAGGTTTGGTGGAGGTTTTCTGGTCCAATTCCAGCTCCAAGCAGGGCCAGAATCAAAGCTGCATCTGACTGACATCCTGCTTTCCCCTGCAGGAATGGACAACCCCTTCCTTGGTAAGATGAGAATACCCACACACCTGCAGGTGCCCAAAACTATCCAAGACTTTTCACATCAATATCAGTAGTAAAAGTTGACTTGGTGAACTGCAATGAAGGGAATCCAAGATCAAAACAGACTTTGGGTCTGAGAATTATGGCCCTTAGGTTAAAAAGGTATTTTCCAGCTTTAACAGTCTCCAATTCAGTTTCTGTGACAGCATGAGTATTTACAAACCTGTTAAAATACGTTGTGTCAAAGACTGGTTTTTACAAGCAATGCATATCCTGTTACTAGACTAATACCAAAACCAGAAAGAAATATCATGCTCCCCACCTCTGAGTCCACATATGGTTACCATCAGCATTTATAAGTAATTCTCCCAGTAAGTCACCTTTCTGCAGAAAAGGTTCAGGAAAATTCAGATTTAAAAAAAAAAAAAAAAAAAAAA